>CAIGQW010052695.1:1657057-1674273 GCA_903798125.1 Danio choprae
TCTGTGTGGAGTTTGCATGTTCTCCCCGTGTTGGCGTGGGGAGAACATGCAAACTCCACACAGAAATGCCAACTGACCCAGCCGGGACTCGAACCAGCGACCTTCTTGCTGTGAGCCGACAGTGCTAACCACTGAGCTGCCATGTCGCCTTAAAACCATTTTTACATTTTTACTACTGGCACACACATGCACTCCAACATACACACAAACACACTCACGCACAGCAATAATCTGTTGATTTAACTTTTATGAATACAGTTTTGCTAAAATTATGCAGGTACTTTTAGCCTTACAAAATATACACCTTTACTTGAAAACGAGTGTTCCCCACTGATTAAACACTGATGAAATATTGCACACTGGGAAAACCACAACGTTAGTAATGAAGATGAGGTTGTTTCATCATGCAAAACAAACTTGAGGATTGAAATGAAATCAACATAGGCTCATTCTGAAAACGTAGCCCTATATACATTTCTGGAGATTGCGAATTATGTAGCTAGAAGTATGTATTGCTGCATTTCCTCTTTAAAACAAATGCTACGAGTCGGTATGGCGCTGTTCCTTTTCGCACTTACCAGCTGACTGCATACCTCCATGTGGACTGCTTTTCCGCTGTTACCAGTTTGTCCAGTGGCTCAGCATGTATGTCAGTGGACTTGAGACATAGAGCGGAGTTGACCGTGACGACGGAGTTCGAGTCCGGCAAAGAACGGTTCCACAAAGCCGGTAAGACAACAAAAGCCAAAAATTTAAATAAACAAGTTAATAACAGGGTGAGAATGTGGTAAAATCTGGAAACGTGGTAAAAATCAGGCTGCCGCAAGGGCTTTTCTTTTTCCGGATTGCTTGTGAAAACACTATCGGTTGTATTTAGGGAGGTAGGTGAGTCAGTTGATCGGTCAGTCAGTCAGTCAGCCGACAGCGGCATCTGGTGGATTTACGCAAGAACAGCAGGCGCGAATGGCACTCGCGAGAGAAATTTGAGATCTCAAAAAGCCTACACAGCGCCCTCTGGAGGATTCGTGAAAACAAAAACTGCAAGAAAAACGTACCTCCTGAGACGTATTTCGCTCTCTCTAGAAATGTATACAGGGGTACGTAATCAGAATGAGCCTGGGTTGAATTAAACCTTTTAGAGGTTTCATGAAGGCGGGTAATTTTTGACCCAATAGCTAAACGGTGTGCAGTTGTGTAAAGTCCAAATTATTAACAGTGCAAGGAATGTTTCACAGTATTTCCTATATTTTTTCTTCTGGAGAAAGTCTTATTTGTTTTATTTCGGCTAGAATAAAAGCAGTTTTTTTATTTTTTAAAACCATTTTAAGGTCATTATTATTCGCCCCCTTAAGCAATTTTTTTTTGATTGTCTTCAGAAAAACTGCTATACAATGACTTGCCTAATTACTCTAACTTGCCTAATTACTCTAACTTGCCTAATTAACCTAGTTAAGCCTTTAAATGTCACTTTAAGCTGAATGCTAGTATCTTGAAAAATATCTAGTAAAATATTATGTGCTGTCATCATGGCAAATATAAAAGAAATCAGTGATTAGAAATGAGCTATTAAAACTATTATGTTGAGAAATGTATTGAATAAAATCTGCTTTCTGTTAAACAAAAATTAGGGAAAAAAATATACAGAAGGGGCTAATAATTCTGACTTCAACAATTAGGAGGGTTAAGTGTGTACAAATGCAGTGACGGGGATGGAGATGGTGTGGATGAGTGAGTGAGAGCTGAAGAAGGAGCTAAGGGGAGTCGCTGTGTCTAACGTTTACACCCTCCATTAACATGACAAAGACACTCAGCACAGAGTGTGGCCCTGACCTTCAGCCCTGAGCGGGTGTGAGAGAGGAAGTGTTGAGCCCGGAGCTCCTTCATTCTGCAGGATCCGTATTATCATGCTGATCCCATGGACGCCTCTGAGCCACACAAAGCCATCGAGCAGCAGAGCGAGACCCAATTTCATCATTCAACAGGCCTCAAGTGGCTCCAGTCATGAAAAGCACACTGTAAATACAGTCATTTCACATGCTGCAGGTCATTATTATGTAATCGTCTGGAAATCCTGCCGTTTGAAATTGATTTAGTCACAATGTGGCAAAAATGAAATCCTAGCTATTCAGTAACAGAAAATGACAGATATATGTGACCCTCAACCACAAAAACTAAAAATAAATCTTGTGTTGCGCGGGTATGTTTTATGCAATCCACAAACAAATACATCTAATGGGTCAAAATTATTATTATTTACTTAAACAGCATTTGAATATTAAGTAAAGATCATGTTCCATGACATTTTGTAAAGGTTTTGCCTGCTGTAAATATATCAAAATGTATTAAATTTTTGTAATATACCCTGAACCACAAAACAAAACTACTCTTATGTTGCACAGGTGTTTATAGCAGTAGACAAAAACTACATCGAATGGGTCAAAATTATTATTAATTTCTTAAAAATCATTTGAATATTAAGTAAAGATCATGTTCCATGACATTTTGTAAAGGTTTTGCCTGCTGTAAATATATCAAAAGTAAAAAAAAAATAGTAATAAACTCTGAACCACAAAAAAATAAATAAAAAAAATCTTATGTTGCACATGTATATTTTTAGCAATTGACAATTGACAAAAATACATTGAATGTGTCAAAATTATTCATATTTTATTAAAAATCATTTGAATATTAAGTAAAGATCATGTTCCATGACATTTCGTAAAGGTTTTGCCTACTGTAAATATATCAAAATGTATTTATTTTTCTGTAATATACCCTGAACCACAAAACAAAACCAAAATCTTATGTTGCACATGTGTGTTTTTAGCAGTAGACAAAAAATACATTGAACAGGTCAAAATTATTAATATTTTATAAAAATTATGGGCCTCACGGTGGCGCAGTGGATAGCACGTTCGCCTCATAGCAAGAAGGTCGCTGGTTCGAGCCTCGGCTGGGTCAGTTGGCATTTCTGTGTGAAGTTTGCATGTTCTCCACGTGTTGGCGTGGGTTTCCTCCGGGTGCTCCAGATTCCCCCACAAGTCCAAAGACATGCGGTATAGGTGAATTGGGTAAGCTAAATTGTCCGTAGTGTATGTGTGTGAAAGAGTGTGTGTGGATGTTTCCCAGTAATGGGTTGCAGCTGGAAGGGCATCCGCTGCGTAAAACATATGCTGGATAAGTTGGCGGTTCATTCCGCTGTGGCGACCCCAGATTAATAAAGGGACTAAGCCGAAAAGAAAATGAATGAATGAATGTACCTCAGTCAAATATTGTCCTCCTAACAAACCATATATCAATGGAAAGCTTATTTACTCAGCAGATCATTTATAACTCTTCACACTTATGACTGTTTTTGGTCTAGCGTCACATTTGCTGGATTTTTTTCTGTTTGATGGACACAGGCTATCAGATTGAGGTCTTTAGACACTTTTAATAATATAAAGTGCAGTCAGATCAGCTTTGGAAGAAACTTTATCACTCTAAATAAGCAAAGAAGCAAAACTGATCATGCACAGACAGTCATTGAAGGCTCTTAAGATATTCTGAAATCATAATTAGGAACAGGATCATAAAGTTTGCTCCAATGCTGCTGTCAAGATGTTCATACCGTTTAGATGGTGGTTTGTTGAGGGCTGGTTTGTTTTCCTCTCAAGTTGACGTTTTTCAGCTTTATCTTATCTAAAACCCTGCGAACCCAAAAAAGCCACAACCACATTAAACTGAAATTGACCAATGAACTAACATGAAATGACAGACAGGAATAAACAAGTGTTGGTGATCATCTTGGCCAAACAGAGACTTAGCATAGATAAAACATCAGCAAAACATATACTTGGTATACTTTAGATTAAAATCTATATATACTTTAGATTAAAATACATTTCGAAATATTGATTAATAAAGAATAAACATAAATAAAAATAAGTAAATAAATAAATAAACATTTGTAAAAATGTATTAAATTGTTAGGCCTATTTAACTAACAAATAAACAAATAATGTAGGCCTAGTTTATATAGTATTTTATAGTATTATAATTTATTTTAATTATAAATTAAATACATTTCCATCTATATTTTTTATCTAAAAATATCTTTAGGTCTGTAGTGTATGAGTGTGAATGGGTGTGTATGGATGTTTCCCAGAGATGGGTTGCAGCTGGAAGGGCATCCGCTGCGTAAAACATATGCTGGATAAGTTGGCGGTTCATTCCGCTGTGGCGACCCCAGATTAATAAAGGGACTAAGCCGAAAAGAAAATGAATGAATGAATGAATGAATAAATATCTTTATTTAATCTATCTATCTATCTATCTATCTATCTGTAAATATGTGTTTGTCAGTATGTTTCTTAAAGTATACACAAGCAAAAGCTTTGACTTGTGCTTAAAATAACCTTTGTAAAATAACCCTTTGTTCATTTTACAAACAGCATACCATAAAAAATCAAATGAACACTATTTTTGTAACATTGTTAAGTGATTTAGATACAGTATCCAAAAAAAAAGCATACTCGTATACATCAATATGTGGCATAAATAAACGTAGCCTACATAAACACAGTTTGTAAAGTTACCTTCAAAAGAATAGCATCTCCATTCACACAACAGTAACCACGTTATGCTGATGGAAATTACTGTTACCATGATAGCATGTGTTGTTGTGGTTGTTGACAAAGATGTTACAGTTTATCTTATGAAGCCTCTTTATTTGACGTTTACGCTAGGTTTGTGAGGGAAATGTTACACAAATCTGCCCTCACAAGTGTAGCGAAACTATTTCACACTCATACACGATCGAGCGCGAGAGTGAACGCGCGGCGCGTGCACGACCGAGGCGAGAGCGCGCGTAGAGGCGGTCCGGCTGCTTCAGTTTCTGTAATCGCTTTTTTCTGCTACCTTCAGTTAAATAGCGACGAGACGAGAGAGAGCGGACGGCCCGACTCTGACTACACGGTATCATCCAGGAAAAGCGAATCGGGACTCCACATCGACGGCCGCTCGGCAGGTAAATATCCTCGCATGTCCGCCGGAGCCCTTCGACCGTGCGTGAAAACTCGCTAAATGTCCCGCGAAAGTGGTTGTTTTTTGCCCTCAGTGTGCGGGGATGTGCGGGACGAGCCTTCTCCTTTGTGCTCATCGTGGTCATCATGGGGGAATCGCTGCGTGGTTTCCCCCTCACGCTTTTTAGGCGTTTTGGCAAATATCGTCGCGGAATCTCGACGGCTCTCGACGGGAGCGTTTGATCCGCATATTTTGTGCGGGATCGAGAAGCGCTCGCGGCCTCCCGCATAAATAGACGCTCCTACATTAACGCGCACGCAGCTGCTGCAGCGGCGGGGTTTCTGCGTTTGCAGTGCAGTCTGACAACCAGGTGCTTCAATGGTTTCTATAATGCCCTTCAAATTGCAGTGTACATATATATACTGGCAGGAAGGTACTTCAAATGGAGAAACGCCTTGATATTGTGGTGACACCCTTTTGGAGTGTTTTGCTGGAAGGGGAAAAAGGAATTGCATTCCACAGTGCATATTTCTATATATTTCTTTGAATGTTATGTTTGGGGACTTCAAATTGTAACATTGTTGACTGTGCGTTCAAATATATTGTGTCCATGAGATTAACGTGAGGAGGACAAAAAAGCTGATATCAATTACTGTCAGTTGCATGTATTTGGAAAAATAGGTGATGCATAATATCAATGTGGCAGTAAGATTTATTTACATTTGTCCAAAGCAACATGCATTGCATTGAAGGTGTCTTGCTTTCCTGGGGAATCGAACCCACAACTTTACCATAGTACCATGCTCTACTATTTGAGCTGCTTTATGAACACAATATTTGCATTAAATTGCATGATAATTTGGGTTATTTGGAATCTTAAAACCACAAAGCGCACCGATTCTCATCCCTTTTGGAGTTTTGCTAGAAAGGGAAAAGGACTCCAAACTGCATATTTCTATATTTTGCTGTATTTTGTGATTACAAATACGCCCCTGAAGGTTGTGTTTGGGAATTTAAAATGTAACATTATTGCACTTTGACTGTGCATTAATATATATTATGTCCATCACATAAACATAAGAATAAAACTGCTATTATTCATTGATAATTGATTGTATTGGGGAAAATAGGTGATGCATAAGAGTATGAAATTAAGATTTATTTACATTTGTCAAAACCAACTTGCATTGCATTGAATGTGTCTTGCTTTCCTGGGCAATCGAACCCACAATCTTGGGATAATACCATGCTATTTGAGCTACAGGAGAACAAAATATTTCCGTTAAAATGCATAGTATTTTGGTTATTTGGGATCACGAGTCCACAAAGCATACAGATTCTCATCCCTTTTGCAGTGTTTTGCTAGAAAGGGAAAATGGAATTGCATTTTAAAGTGCATATTTCTATATTTTTGTATTTTGTGGTTGCATATACGCCCCTGAAGATTGTGTTTGGGGACATCAAATTTGAACATTATTGCACTTTGATTGTGCGTTAAAATATATTATGTACAAAAAAGAACTTTTTATTTATAAAGAAATACAAGTATGAAAAATAGGTATCAGTATGGCATTAAATTACTTCCATTCATTCATTTGACAGACACTTTTGTCCAAAGCAACATGCATTGCGTTGAAGGTGTCTTGCTTTTCTGGGGAATCAAACCTACCATTGCTGTACTATGTTAGCTACAGGAAAACATTGTGTACATAATATTTGCATTAAAATGCATGGTATTTGCATTATAATGCATAATATTTTGGTTATTTGGGACCACAAAAGCACAAAGCGTACAGACACTCATTACACAACAAATGTGTAGCGTGGGATCCAATATATGGTGTATTTTGAGGTTAGAATTTGATGGGCCTAATTTTATGGGCCTAAAATGATGCATAACTTGTTGTATCGGTTTGCCCTGCATGATTTTATTTACAGAAAATATTTGATTCACATTATTCCTCCTAAATATACATTTCTGCATGCCTAAAATGTTAAAACAGTGGCATAGTTGCATTGCTTGCTCTGTTCATGTGGGAAGTGTGAGGTTCAGCCGTTTAATTTCAGTCCAGATCTTAAGCATTAAGATGCATTACCTCTGAATGAGTTATCCAGGGACTAAAGGTCGCTAAACAGAATCGGAGACTCACACGTTGATGTGATTTATCAGTGACTGGAATGAAACCCTCTCTGTTTGAAGGCAAATAACTCAAGCAGGACCGTAAACGGGGAGTATTGTGTCTAAAAACGCACTGTATTTGGATTTGGAGCTATTAACGCTCTGGAATGGCTGCGTGTGCGCGGCAATTTAAATGTTTTATGACTCATTTCCCACATTATCGCAAAACGAGTTGACCCGTAAAATCCACTCTCAGAAGTGTTAATACCTTCCTGTTGGGCTATCTGTGATCATTTACGACTTGGATCTAAAAAAGAGATGACCTGACTCTGAGTTTATCCCATGAACACCTGGCTCGGCGACTTGGGCATCTTTGAAGTGATCTCTCTATTCTCAGTATGCCTCCATTCTCTCTCTGCGTTCATGTTTTATCTCGGTTTAAACGCTGAGCTGAGAGCGCAGGTTTCAGAGGCATTTATTAGCTGGACTCGTGTGATCAGAGGGTTTTCCTTGCTGCCGTTTCTCCTGATAACATCAGAAAGAATTTCTCCTCGTCGTCTGGAAAGTGCAGCATCACCCGCACAGATCAGATAAACATCTCCCCGATCAAACGTTTGAGACAATAGTATTATTTTATTTCAGTGTACTTCCTGTGACTGTACAGGAAATGCCTTCTGAATGAAAAATGGGCCATCACTGCACTGTATGATGACTAGAGTCCATGCGTTTCACTGTTTGCAATGTTTTTTAAAGAGAGATTTCACAAAAAAATGAAATGTACTCTACATTTACTTACCTTGAGGTAATTCCAAACTAGGCTGCACAATATATCACAAAATGATCATTATCGTGATGATACTGTGTGCAATATATGTATCGCTGACATGTGCGATTAAATTACATTTATTAATTTATTTACACAAAGGTGAAGCCAGAGCTGAAAATGAGAGAGGAAAATGACAACAGCCAATCAGAGTCAGAATATCTGCCGAGGTTTTCACTCAATTCAATTCAATAAACCTTACTGTCTATCCCACAGGGGTTAGACAATAGGCTTTAGACATAGGCTCACACACAACAACAAAACATAAATACACTTACACAATTATTTAAAAAAACAATGGCAGTGAGAATTGTCTTCTTGTACTTAGATTTTTTGCTAAGGGGACTTTATACTGTCTACCAGAGGGAAGTAACTTAAAGGAACCATGTAAAGGATGGGAAGAGTCCTCCACAATGGTGGAGGTTTTTTTTGGTTGTTACTGATATAAATAAATCAGTGAGAGGTGTTTGTCTCAACAATTATTTTATTTGCTACATTTACTAATCAAGTTTATTTTTGCTTTTAACAGAGAGGGAGTTAAACCAGGCTACAATGTTACTCCGTGTCAAAAGACTAAATGTTTACACCTTGACATTGTTTTTGTGTGTGAATTAGAATTAGATGTGAAAATTTTTTACCTGTTCATTTTAGTATCGTTAAATACAAGATTTATAAATAATAGCATTTTCTTTTCTAGGGAAATGTTATATTGTAAGAAATATTGTTATCGCATTACTCAATAGCATTACAACAGATATATTGAAGAATGTTGGAACATGGTGTAACACTTGCATCCATGGTAGGAAAAACAAATACTATGGATGTCAATGGTTACTTTTTTTTGGTTTCTTTCTTTCTTTTCAAAATATCTTCTTTTGTGTTTAAAATAAATTCTGTCAGATTTATGACAAGTAAAGGGTGTGTAAATGATGAGTTTTCATTCTTGGGTGAACTATCTCTTTAACTCTATAATTGGACATGTATTATTAAGTGAGAAAGGAAAATCCAATAAGGGGGGAAATGATCCATCATTTGATAACTGATTACTCTGAGAAAAGTGACTCGTGCGTATCCGAATGTGCATAACATTAGCATAAAATATTTAACATATCATTTTGTTATTTGGAATAATTAGCATTTATTTGTTTATTTATTTATTTATTTTTTACTTTAAAATGATAGTGTTTCATTTAAACTAAATCACACTCCATTTCACACATGCATATGGAAAATCTAATCAAGTGAGGTTCAACACTATGTAACTACTGTAAGTGTAATGCGTATATTTTGATGAGAAGATGGTTCATATACATGCGTCTTTCACTGATTTAGATTTGTTTGACATATGAATGATTTAAAATAAATAAATAAATAAAATAAATAAATAAATCAATCACCTTTTATGCATATGCACACTTCTGGGATAAAATCTATGCTGATATTTATACAAGAGGCTCATAAATGCAACCTTAAGAAGTTGAATAGGATCTGCTTTGATTTCATGTTCAGGAAATGGAGAGGCAATGGCCTTGAAGCAAAAACAAACCCTTAAAAAATTAGCACAAAAATATTAATTGACTTGAATGTTATTTTTTTTATGATTTACAAAGATATTTCATTGTTAGTTCATTAAAACAGTTTGTAAGCAGCAGTATGACTGATGTTTATTCATTTTAGCTCAATATTCAGACCTACAATTAGCTTTATAGAGATACATAAAAACAATCATTGCAATCCGATTCCTCTTCCTTCTATTCCAGTTTGAAATCACTGTTTTATTTGTCTTAAATCAGCACAGCTGTAATTAAAACAACTATTGACTTCATACCCTTGTGACTTCACCCCGGCAGGCTGCTAATGTAATCGTGTGTGAATCTGCTTGTTTTTCCAGGGCCAAGATGTCTAGTGAGGTGCAAAGACCAGATGATAGCCCCAGCACAAGCGGAGGGAGTTCAGATATCGAGCAGCGGGAGACGGCACCTCCTCAGCAGGAACGGGATCTGGTTGCGCCCAAGAAGAAGGAGACCAAGATCTCCAGTAAAACCGCAGCCAAACTCTCCACCAGTGCCAAGAGGTAATGCTCTTTTAATTAACAAATCTACTTAAGTGCTTCAAAAATTGCTGTTTTGATTTAAAGGGATGGTTCACCCAGATAATAACAATCCAGTCATCATTTACTCACCATTCACTCGTTTATTTTTTCCTCTGTTGAACATAATAGAAGATATTTTTAAGAATGTTGGAAAACAGTAATTGACTTCCATGGTATTTGTTTTTCCTACTGTAGATGTAGGCCTGTCACGGTATCTATTATTTGTTGTACGATATATTGCACCAAAATACATTGCGATAAACGATACTATTGTCATTTTAAGACCATTTTATGCCACTATATAATGCCAGAACGACAGTATGATATCATCACAATGCATGTACACTCTTCCAAAGAACACATATTTTATTCTGAAGAATATTTCATTTAATTATAGTCATTTTAACTATTTAATAATTAGGCATTGGAATCAGAATGTGATCGTAATCATATATCCTAAATAAATAGTAATAAATCTTAACAAAGACAGTGCAGGTAAAAAGTAACAGAGGCTGCGATATCTGCTGCCAGATCTATTTTCAGTTGTCAGACACCCACATGAAAATATACTAAAGTAATTTATAGTAAATACTACAGTGTTTTTCAACCATACTGATACTGACACCTCCAATAGAGATAGAGACGTTGCACAATCAGCTAAAATGTTGCTAGAATTGGTTTTTGTCTATGGGCGATATATATTGCATCACCAATAATTACTGAGGTCATGTCCATGTGTTGTGCGATAAGTCCATATATTGATCAGCTGTAAACGGTTTCAAACATTCTTCAAAATATCTTCTTTTGTGTTCAACAGAAAAAAATAATAGTCGTTAAGGTTTTGAGTAAATTGTTTTGGATGAGCTATCCCTTAAGGCTGAGTGTCCACCGAAGTGTTTTTTTCTCGAGCTGAGCATTTGTTTTCTGTTGAGTGCCTGTAGTGTAGGGTAAAGTCTAGAAGGGATACAGCTGCAGATACACAAATCAATATAGCATAATCTTTGTGACACTGTGCTACAATAATTCATATTTTTACATTACTGTGAGTGTTTGGTTTAGGGTTGAGGTAGGGGTAGACGTTAATAAAATACAATTGAATAAATACTACGAATAATACTTTGCATAATTACTGTTTTTACATAACTGTGATGGTTGGGTTTAGGGTTGAGCTAGGGGTTGACGTTAATAAAATGCAATTAATGGATAATTTCATAATGAAAATAATTCTCATTAATTTCTGACCACAGCTGTATCTCTTCTTGCAACAACTGCAACATAGCGAGGCACTGAGTGGGAGTTTCAGCAAAAATACAGCATCCATCAGTGTCACTTTTGAGCTAGCCGTCCAATCACAGTGGAGGAGGGGCAGGACAATATCACGCAACTGTCAACAGTACAGTACAGCGGGGATACCCTGTATCCATATCCGTACCCTGTAGCAACCGACTGAAAAGAAAAACCCGCTGTGCACCAAAAACGCTCACAACTGAGCAAAAATGATTCGGTGGAAACAGCCTAAGACACTACGTTTATTTTGTTTATTGTTTTTATACAAATATATTTTTATTGAATGTTTTTAGTGCAAAAACATGTCAGAAATTTACATTGAGTCATAAGACAACATCCATCATTCATATAATTTGAATCCTGACCCCCACATGAAAAATTATAATAAAAACAATTCAATAAAATTGTAATTAAATAAACAAACAAAAAATAAATAAATAAAAGGACATGAAATACAAAATTATTTTACAAAAAGGCAGATTACATTTCTTTTGTCCAGCCTGAGTCTAACAGACAAGCTTTTAGTCTTAGAGACTCAGAGGTGCCCAGATAATCAAAGGGACACGAAGTTTTAAGACTTAAAATTTTATAATAAAAAGTAGCATCAGAATCGTTAAGAAAACAGTTAAGCAAATTAAATGGGACACCGCATGTCCAAAACCATCAAAATATATTAGGATTTGTTCATTATTCTGGAGGCTAAGGTGGTTACACAACCTGCTCATCTTGGCATTGCCCTAATTTCTACTACGTAACAGACGAGTTTGAGGGTTTTATTATATGTATGGCTTTGTTTAATTGCAAAGATAATTGCTGTTTCCTCCTTTTGATTATTTGATTTGCTTTTCTATTTTACTATCATCAAATAATGACTCAAATGTACCAACATTGTTAATCTAAAGTTATTAAGGTGTGATTATTTCAAGATGTCTGATTTTATCAATGGCCATTCAGAGATCATGTGAGAAAAGCTGTCCCATGGCATTGCACTGCTGTGTCTCATTTCTATTTAGTGACAGATGAGTTTGTGCCATTATACCTAAGGATTTAATTAGACGCATGGATTTTGTTTGTTAGAAAAACTGCTTTCTGTTTTTTGATTGTTGATAAGCTTGTTTGCTTTACTAGCCTAGCGATCTGTGGTTAGTTTTTCCTGTTAGAAAATGCTTTAGCGAATCTACATGACTGCTTAAAAATTTATATTTTGCTTAGGAGCATGAAGTAGCGACCCAACAGCACGGAAATAGTTCACCATATTGAATTAAAACAAAGCATTGAAGCTCCAACTACAATTAAAGTTATTAAAGGTGCAGTATGTAAGTTTGACACCCAGTGGTTGAACTAGGTATTGCATGCCTGGTTCAAAACACACACAAGCGCAGGTTGCCAGATTGAGGACCAACAGGATTATACCTGACAATCCAGCATAAAGGCTGATTTAAATAATTTTCTAACTAAAAGCAACGTCACACGATAGAAGGGATATTTTCCATATTAAAAGTAGTTTTGTCCTAACCAACACCTGAAATTTATATTTTAGAAACGGCTTCTATTTCTTGCAGCAACAACAGAAAACTGACAATGATCACCTCAGGTACACCTCATGTGCTTTATTCAGTGTTAAATGCTAATAATGTGAGTTTGAATGCCATTTTACATGACATTTATTGCCACACTGCTGAAAGGAGCAGCAGATAGTTCACCTCAGATCTTGATAATAAAATAAACCGTTTGAAATTATACTTCAGAACTGTGAAATAATGCAAACCAACACATATCAGTGATTCAGCATCAACATTTAATAATGTTAAAGAGGTTTAATATGTATTAGTTAGAGTATAAACCTTACCATTTCATGAGTGAGTGCATATTCTGTGCTTCTGAATGCCTGTGTTTACATTTCTGTCGTGTTTCGTCTGGTGCAAGCAGCCAAATTGCTCATCACTGCAAATCTCATCACATAGTGTGTTGTTAGGACACGGGGTTACAATGTAACCTGCTCACCTAATGTTTACGTTCATAACATTTATATTATTTACTAATTAATAACCTCATGTGGAACTCTGAATCTGTGTCTCATTTTGGAGTCTGCTACTGTCCACCGGAGGTCGCATTTCGGTCACAGATGCATGCTTTGAGAGCCTTCCTGACTAAATGAACGAAATGCACGGTTTTCCAACAAGGCAACCCAAGGTGCTGAAATATAATTGGCTAAAGTGGCAGTGGGCGGGTTAAAAGAACCCAAGCAGAATATCTGACTTCAGCATTGTTTTTCAGATAAACAATAATGTTCACTCAGCATGTTTCCTAAATATCTGCAAACATATTATGGTATTTTATGCTTTAGAAGAGTCAAAAACTTACATACAGCACCTTTAAAGTGAAACTGTATTTAATGTCGTCTGGCTTATGTTAATGGTTTCATGTGACAGGTGAATTTGTGCCAGAATGTTTGAAGATTTAATTATATCCGTGGCTTTTGTTTGTGATAAAAGATGGGAAATGCCTTTTATATTCATTTAATCTGATAATCTTATTATTTTTTCACCAACCGTCTATGACTTGTTCATCTGGTTTTCTGCTAGAAAAGAGCTACCAGTTGAGATGCACTGGTCTTTTTTTTCTCTCTTTCTCTTTTGCAGACGTTTAAACCTCTCATTCTCCAAGCTTTTAACTTGCAAACAAAATAACATGTTTGGATGCTTTTACTCCAGAGGGATCTCTGCGATCGCTCTAAAGCATGTAAGGACGTAATGTCTGTTTGCAGATGATTGTAGTGTGCTGAAGTCTGCTTCACTGCCTTTCTATTGTTCTCCACATTCATTCTGTGAACGGGCCTCGCTGGCAAGGCTGTAGATTCTCTGAAGGCCTGACTGCAATACGATGGCATTATGCAATCAGTTGAGCAAAGCTCTGCCTGGGACACGGTGCTTTTTTTATAACAGTGACTGCAGCATCCTGTTCCGCTGTTTCTGAGTGCATATCAAGATCCAGACATTCGGAAGGTTTTTATCTGTCCTCGATGTTACACAATTCAACAAGCCTCGGGGTTTCGACATCAAAGGTGTTTGTTCGTGAAAGCAAACTGTTTTTGATGGCTTGGGCCTCCAAATTAAAGCAGTTAGCCTGTTACTATCATTTATTTTTTTATTAATTTATATATGTATTTTTATGAGAGATAGGAATCAACTAAAACTTTTGTGCTTTGCACCAGTTACATCTAAAAATATGATTTTTTTTCCCTAACCAGTATGCAGTTATTTTCTGTTCGAATGGGAGGGAAAGTCTTTGAGTTACAGATATGATTGATCATTTGTTCCGAGTAGGGCTGCACGATATTGGAAAAATCTGACATTGCGATATTTTGTTTTGCTGCAATATATATTGCGATATGAATACAATTTCACCAGATGGCTTAAACAGCTCTACACTGAAAAAAAAAAGATTCATTGGATTTACCTAATTTTTTTTAAGGTAAGTGTTTGCAAACTATTTATTTGGGCTGAATTTAAACAAACAAATTAGGTTAAACATAACTCAAGTTCATTTGTTTGTTTAAATTCAACCCATATTAATTGTTTGCAACAATTTCGCAAAAATAATTTTTTTTTTAGTGTATTTGTGAAAAAAGTCATTCATTTAGATTGGGTTGGGTTGATTTTTGTAAGGGTGTGAATTGAGCAAAATAGAGCAAAGAAAAAAGTCAAATGAACAGTTCTATGTTTTTCCAGAGAGTCAAACAGTATTCAGATACAGAAATTGAATAATGTAAAGTAAAATAACACTGGGGCGACACGGTGGCTCAGTGGGTAGCACTGTCGCCTCACAGCGAGAAGGTCGCTGGTTCGAGCCCCAGCTGGGTCAGTTGGCGTTTCTGTGTTTGCATGTTCTCCCCGTGTTCCCGTGGGTTTCCTCCATGTGCTCTGGTTTCCCCCACAGTCCAAAGACATGCGCTATAGTGGAATTGAACAAGCTAAATGGGCCGTAGTGTATGTGTTTGAATGCAAGAGTGTATGGGTGTTTCCCAGTGCTGGGTTGCAGCTGGAAGGGCATCCGCTGCGTAAAACATATGCTGGATAAAGTGGTGGTTCATTCCGCTGTGGCGACCTCAGATTAATAAAGGGACTAAGCCGAAAAGAAAATGAACGAATCCATGAAAATAGCACTGTATAGTCTTAATTGCATTAATAAATCAGTAAAATTTTTCTTCATTTAAGTTACAAATGTTTTACGTTGTTGTGCCCGAATGCTTTAAACTTTCTTGAAATGCCTTTAAAAGTTTCACTCTGTTATGATTATACGTTGCAATGACTCCAATTGTTAATCGACTATAATCCCAACTTAACATTGCATATCCTGCGATGTGACTATTGCGACACACGTTGCGATATGGATGCTGAAATGATATATTGTGCAGCTCTAGTTCTGAGGACGAAAAACGCCAATATTTAATGCAATTCTGCCTTACATTTGCGGAATGTATTCATAATCGCATTCAACTGCATAAATTGCCATTTGCAATCAATAAATACTTTAACCCTACTCATTAGCTAATTTTATGTGCATTTTAAGTGAAGTTTATTTATAAACTAATTTCGAGAGGATCATGTGCTTATGATTGCTTACAGCTGGCCTGCATTAGCCCACAATCGATGCACCAATCAGATGATTCCTAGATCACCATAAATAACCAGAGTTCCCTCTTTGCAGTATCTTCGTCTTGAAGAACTCCCCCCACCCACCCCTACTCCTCCTTCCCAGATGGGCGACACGGTGGCCCAGTGATTAGCACTGTCGCCTCACAGCAAGAATGTCTCTGGTTAAAGTCTCAACTAAACTAGTCGACATTTCTGTGTGGAGTTTGCTCGTTCTCCCCGTGATCGCGTGGGTTTTCCCCGGGTTCTCCGGTTTCCTCCCACAGTCCAAAAACACGCAATTTAAGTAAATCGAACACACTAAGCAATACCATTTACAAGCCCACAATAAGTCGGGGGGAGTTCATCGAGATCTACCTGAGCTCAAGCTCCCCTCTCGCCCTGCGAACGGGAGGGAGCCCAGGGCTCGAGGATCTCGTGAGCTCAGGGCTCTCTCCCGGGACAGCATGCCAAACAAGCTATATTACCAATCATCAGCTAAGTGTGAACTCTTGAAAATACCCCATAAAACATGCGTAATGGAACAGCAAGATGTGCATACATTTAGAAAAATTAAAAACCCCTGAGTTGGATAAACTTTTTATCCAGCAGAAAAAAAAAACTATGATGGAAACACATTTATATATTAAATTCTAGCATGTGCATAAAAAAACAGATCACGTGATGGCTGCCACACTGAACGTAAAGCACAACATCTAAAAAGCGTTTCATTCACAAATGTTTTCTGCGATTATTTTAATTCTGCAGTTTATTCAAGTATAATTTGCATATTTGTATAGAAACATAGCTATTGAAATACTCATTGGAAAAAAAAACATGTTAGTGTTACTTGGGCTTATTTAAAGACTTTTGATCGTTTATACTGTAATTCAATGTAAAATATGGTTCTTCACCCAATAAAGGGTTAATATAAATAGTTATTTTAAAGCATGCTAGTTTTAGCTGCCTTTGCACATTTACTACAGTTATTTTGACATGCGCACACACAGCGGTTTTGGCCGGCTTCATAAATCAATTTCTTGTCTTAACAGCTTAGTCTTATTGTTGCTTTTCAGTGATCTAGTGTGGCTTAAACACCCACAAATAGCGACCCGATACTCAAGGTTGATGTTTTGATGATGTATGGTTTCCTGTTGTAGCTGACTGTCGAAGGAAACGTGTGTTTAAATAACCGGCATCAGTGCAGTCAGTGTGTGTGTGTGTGTGTGTGTGTGTGTGTGTGTGTGTGTGTGTGTG
>CAIGQW010052695.1:1725778-1736223 GCA_903798125.1 Danio choprae
GATCGTCATTTTTAATGTAACACTAATATTTCGGAAACGGTGTCATCATAAATAAAATTAATACCATGAATAAAAACCTGTTAACATGACATCAGGATGATTAGTTTAGTTCTTATGAGTCAAACTGGGCGATTTAAACTCTTTCCGTGGTCTGCATGACAGATCTGCAGCCTGGAGCAGTCAAACACTGGATGTGGGTTAGGAGTGCCCGTGACGTCACGCGCGATCAGTACTCCGAGTACTAGAAGGCTCGTGCTCACATGGCTCCCGTAGCCTAGCCATGTGCCCGTGTGTACGAGGAGTCAGGGTCTCGCCGCTGATTGGCCGTGACGCGGTACTTGCTGATCTCTGATTGGTCGAGGCGCTGCGGTTGCATAATTTAGCACACTGGCCTGACGCGAGACTCTCTGCAGTACCACGTGAGAGCGGCAGCAGACAGAGAGTGACCTACATATTCAATCGGTACAAAACATGAGAGGCCACGTGTGGGCGGAGAAACACTGGGCTGCTGCTGGGTAGATAACCTTCAGTGGACATTTAAAACTATATAGTGGGGGTTTTGTTGGTAAATAGTTAACTGCTAATAATAGTGTACATCTTTTGACATCAAATATTATATTTTTGTTCCTTAAGGCAAGACAAAGTATGCAAATAGGGTTGAAAAAACTACTAATAATTATGGCCATAGTTCCTCAGTTGATAGATTGCATTAAGAATGGCTAACATTTTCTTATTGTTGTTAAATATATATATATATATATATATATATATATATATATATATAATGTTTTATATATTTTAACAATATAATTTATTTTATTGGTAAACAGTTAACTAATAATAATAATATTGTACATCTTTTGACATCAAATATTGTATATTATTATATTATATATTAAGACAGAGTATGCAAATAGGGTTGAAAAAACTACTAATAATTATGGCCATAGTTCCTCAATGGATATATTAGGTTAAGAATGGCTAACATTTTTTATTGTTGTTAAATATAAATAATGTTTTATATATTTTAACAATATCATTTATTTGATTGGTAAACAGTTAACTAAGTGTAATTAAACACAATGCAATCCACTTCCATTCATTTTAAACTAGGTCATGACTGAGGAAGTTCATCCAACATGTGCACAGCATATGATTATATAATTCCATAACGGTGTCAGCAACTCCTCGTGCTAGTAAATGTGTGACTTCTTCATACTGGGATGAGCTGCACACCAATTCAATTTAGTTTAGATAAAGCGATTGTCCAGTATGGGAATGGAACGCAATGACGCAGGTCACTGGATCATTCATGAGTCAAGCATACTTTCACAACACATACATTTATGGAGTTTTTGCCTTTTTATATGTGATGATAATGACAATAAAAGCAATTTTATACTATAATTATAAAAA
This sequence comes from Danio choprae, assembly GCA_903798125.1. NCBI lineage: Eukaryota > Metazoa > Chordata > Actinopteri > Cypriniformes > Danionidae > Danio > Danio choprae. The sequence continues at coordinate 1,727,195 of CAIGQW010052695.1, forward strand.
AATAGGATTTGTCAGTTTTACTAATTCAGATGCCAGTTTTACAAATGTTCTTGTTATAGTACATCAAATTAAACTAAATTAAAATAATCATTCATTCATTCATTCATTCATTTTCAACCACTTTTCCGGGGCCGGGTCGTGGGGGCAGCAGTCTTAGGAGAGAAACCCAGACTTCCCTCTCCCCAGACACTTCCTCCAGCTCCTCCGGGGGGATCCCGAGGCGTTCCCAGGCCAGCTGAAAGACATAGTCCCTCTAGTGTGTCCTGGGTCTTCCCTGAGACCTCCTCCCGGTGGGACATGCCTGGAACACCTCCCTAGGTAGGCGTCCAGGAGGCATCGGAAGCAGATGCTTGAGCCACCTCAGCTGATTTCTCTCGATGTGGAGGAGCAGCGGCTCTACTCCGAGCTCCTCCCAGGTGACAGAGCTCCTCACCCTATCTATAAGGGTGCGCCCTGCCACCCTGCCAAGGAAACTCATTTTGGCCGCTTGTACCCGAGATCTTGTCCTTTCGGTCATGACCCATTTCGTTTCAAGAATGTTTGCAATTTTCTTGTTATTCATTCATTCATTTTCCTTCGGCTTAGTCCCTTTATTCATCAGTGGTCACCACAGCGGAATGAACCGCCAACTTATCCAGCATATGTTTAACACAGCGGATGCCCTTCCAGCTGCAACCCAGTACTGGGAAACATCCATACACACTTATTCACACTCATACACTACGGTCAATTTAGTTTATTCAATTCACCCATAGCGCATGTGTTTGGACTGTGGGGGAAACCGGAGCACCCGGAGGAAACCCACGCCAACACGGGGAGAACATGCAAAGGTCAATATTATTAGCCCCCTTAAGTGATACTTTTTTCCAATTGTCTACAGAACAAACCATCATTATACAATGACTTGCCTAATTACCCTAACAAGATATTATCTTGAAAAATATCTAGTCAAATATTATGTTCTGTCATCATGGCAAAGATTAAAGAAATCAGTTATTAGAAATGAGTTATTAAAACTATTATGTTTAGAAATGTGTTGACAAAATCTTTCCATTAAGCAGAAATTGGGGAAAAAATGAACACGGGGGCTAATGATTCTGACTTAACTATGTATTTTTTTCTGTAATCATGAATATGCTTATTTAAAATCAGCTTATGCATATTTACTACTGTGCATACCTGGTTATAGTCTTTAAATGTAGGATTTTCTGCTGTTTTTTTGTATGTCCAGGAGGTGTGATAGCCTATGTCTGCTCCTCAAGCTCCGCCTCCAGCCCTGGATCCTGCATGAGTGACAGCTCTGCCAGCCAATCGCCATCCTCCTCTCCTCCTCTGCCCACTAAAGCGAGCCGTGCCACAGATCTGTCCATCAGTGCAGGAATGCTGAAACACACACGCGGACACACGTCTGATAAAAGCCTCGCTAACAAGAGCTCCATCACCAGTGAGTACACACACATACAGAAACATACACAGTGAACACATCTGAGAGGATTTACTGACTCTGACATGTGTTTTCCAGAGCTGAATGGGATGGTGCTGCTGTGTAAAGTGTGTGGAGATGTCGCCTCTGGCTTCCACTATGGTGTTCATGCCTGTGAAGGCTGCAAGGTGAGGAGACGTATAATATTTTGGGTCTTTTCCAAAAGCGCTCATCTATGGGCATTTTAATGCACTCTGTGTGTTAGTTTATTTCTTTTATTTATATTTATTTCTGTGAATATGTAGACAGTTTTAGGGCATTTTATTGTTCATTTAAGTAATTTTGAGCAGTTTGAGTTGAGTAGTTGAGTCATTATTCCTCATATAATATATATATATAAATTCATAACTTCATATATATATATATATATATATATATATATATATATATATATATATAAATCATAGAATTTTATTAATATTATTAGATTTTTTTAGAGTTATGGATATGTTTTTTATGGTTTTAGCTATGGTTTTATGATTAAATAAATATGAAATAAAACAATATACAAATTAGGGCTGCACAATATATCGTTTCAGCATCGATATCGCAATGTACACATCCACAATAGTCACATCGCAGGAACTGCAATGTTGAGTTTTTATGCTGGGATTATAGTTTAGCAGGAGCCACAGTTCAGAAGATTTTTGAAGTCACTGAAGAGTTTACCCATAATGAAGTGAAAGTTTATCATTTGCATGTGTTTTTAAGGCCTTTGACTGTGTGAGCATTCAGGCATGAGAGTTTAAAGTAATCAGGAACATGAAATTGTAGTTTGTAAACTCTAATAAGGATGTATTTTTAATTATTTATACAATAAAGACTATATAGTGTTATCTTACATTTAATTCGCTGGTTTGAGCCCCGGCTGGGTCAGTTGGCATTTCTGTGTGGAGTTTGCATGTTCTCCCCGTGTTTGCGTGGGTTTCCTCCGGGTGCTCCGGTTTCCCCCACAAGACCAAAGACATGCAGTACAGGTTAAATGGGTAAGCTAAATTGTCCATAATGTATGTGTGTGAATGAGTGTGTATGGAGGTTTCCCAGTGATGGGTTGCAGCTGGAAGGGCATCCGCTGCGTAAAACATATGCTGGATAAGTTGGCGGTTCATTCCGCTGTGGCGACCCCAGATTAATAAAGGGACTAAGCCGAAAAGAAAATGAATGAATGAATGATTAATCAATTTCTGTACCTAAATACTGTAATGTAAAATAATTCACATTTTATTTTTCCATTAATAATCTATAATAATTCCCATAATCTTCCAAAAAAAATCCCAGTTAGTGTAAATTAATTAATTCTTTCCAAATAGAGCTATTCAAGTTATCTGGTGAAATTGTATTCATATCGCAATATATATCGCAGCAAAGCAGAATATGGAAATGTTTCCAATATTGTGTAGCCCTAATACAAATATTGGATGAAGTCTAATTTGCTTTATTTCGGCTAGAATGAAAGCAGTTTTTATTTTTAAAAATCATTTTAAGGTCAATATTATTAGCCCCCTTAAGCAATACTTTTTTCCAATTGTCTACAGAACAAACCACTGTTATACAGTGACTTGCCTAATTACCCTAACAAGATATTATCTTGAAAAATATCTAGTCAAATATTATGTGCTGTCATTATGGCAAAGATGATCGAAATCAGTTATTAGAAATGAGTTATTAAAACTATTATGTTTAGAAATGTGTTGAAAAAATCTTTCCATTAAGCAGAAATTGGGGGAAAAAATGAACAGGGGGGCTAATAATTCTGACTTAACTATATATTTTATCTTTCCAATAATAATCCATAATAATTCCCATAATCTTCCAAAAAAGATCCCAGTCAGTGTAAATGAATGAATTCTTTCCAAATAGAGCTATTCAAGCTATCTGGTGAAATTGTATTCATATAGCAATATATATCGCAGCAAAGCAGAATATGGAAATCTTTCCAATATCGTGCAGCAGTACTGATACAAATATTGGATGAAATCTTGTTGTCAGCTACACTGAAAAGGAAAACAGAAATAGTCATTTGAACATACATTCAATTTAAAACATGCATTTAAAAAATAAAGTTACAATTACAGTTTATTATTTTTTTTAATTAAGTAAATTAAGATGATATACATGCTTTTTTTCCACAGGGCTTCTTCAGAAGAAGTATCCAGCAGAATATCCAGTATAAGAAATGCCTGAAGACTGAAAGCTGCACTATCGTGAGGATAAACCGCAACCGCTGCCAGCAGTGCCGCTTCAAGAAGTGTTTATCCGTCGGCATGTCAAGAGACGGTGAGTTTGACGACACATTCCTCCTTCTGGTGACCTTAAAGAGACAGTTCACCCAAAAATAAAAATCATCATTTCCTCATCCTTCACTTGTTCCAAACATGAGTTTTTCTGCTGAGCACAAAGGGACATGCAACAGTGACATTATTTACTGGACTTTAAGGAAACAAGTTCAGCCACAAATCAAACTGAAATCAATTCTATTCCAGTTTTACAGTGTAACTGTATAAAAATCAGTGCATAAAATAAAGAAATCTAAGTGTGGTTTATTTATAAACTAATTTCGAGAGGATCACGTGCTTAGGATTGAAAACAGCTGGCATCGCATCAGCTCTGTTTATTGCACCAATCAGAGTTTTTCACTCTAGTCATCTTCGTCATGAAGAATCCCCCCTTCCACCCCTACTCCTTCTTTTCTCCTGACTGGGCGGCACGGCGGCCCAGTGGCTAGCACTGTTGCCTCACAGCAAGAACACCACTGGTTTTGCCCCTCACCGGGCCAGTCGGCATTTCTGTGCAGAGTTTGCATGTTCTCCCCGTGCTCGCGTGGGTTTTCCCCGGGCTTCCCGGTTTCCTCCCACCGTCCAAAGACATTCACAACACAAAAAAAGTTAATTGACTTCTCAAAAATAACATCTTAAGACATATCTCAAGTACGTTCACAGCAGGGGAGTTCTCGAGACCTACCTGAGCTCAAACTCCCCTCTCGCCCTTCAAACGGGAGGGAGCCCCGGGCTCAAGGATATTCTGAGCTCAGGGCTCTCTCCCGGGACAGCATGCCAAATACGCTTTATTTTCAATCATCAGCTAAGAGTGAACTCTTAAAAGCATGAATATGATTAATATAGAAAAATAACCTCTTTGAAGCTTAAAATTCAGAAAATTCATTCATTTAATACATAAATTCATTTGAAATGAAATAGGGCGTTACCCTCCTCTTCTTCGCTGTTCTAACAGTAGCTGTTGTGGAAACAAAGCACAATTTCCTGTGTTTGCATTCTGAGCAGCGAAGAAGAAATGACTCTGGGTTTGCAGTGTTAAGCAAAGCTAGCGGACGGACAAATGTCTCATTTATAAAGATGGTATTGAATCGGTTTATGCTTTCAAATACTCGCCGATACCGATGCCAGAATTGTTTGCAGTATCGGCGAGTATTTCCAATACTAGTATCAGTTAGGGCTGCTCGATATTGGAAAAAACATATAGTATATAGTGCGATATTTTTATTTTCGGCAATTTATATTGCAATATTTCACCGAATAACTCGATTTGGAAATGATTATTAATACTTTTATATTCTTTGAGATGATTTTGTAGTATGCACTTGCAGAAAATATCATCAACGAATTACCAGCATAGATAAATAAAGCAGAGCAGCGATATAAATGACCATTATTCAGGTACAGAAATAAAATAATCAAATGTACAATAAAGTTGTATAGTCTTCATTGTATAAATAATTAAATATAGTTAATCTTTGGTAAATCTACGAAATGATTCCTTGTGCCTAAATGCTTTAAACTCACTTAAAATGCTAACTCATAACACGCAAATGATAAACTTTCAATTTATTATGGTTACACTGAAATGACTCCGGCCGCACGGTGGCGCAGTGGGTAGCACAATCGCCTCACAGCAAGAAGGTCGCTGGTTCGAGCCTCGGCTGGGTCAGTTGGCATTTCTGTGTGGAGTGTGCATGTTCTCCCTGTGTTGGCGTGGGTTTCCTCCGGGTGCTCTAGTTTCCCCCACAAGTCCACAAACATGCGCTATAGGTGAATTCTGTAGGCTAAATTGTCTGTAGTGTATGTGTGTGAATGAGTGTGTGTGAATGTTTCCCAGTGATGGGTTGCAGCTGGCAGGGCATCCGCTGTGTAAAACATATGCTGGATAAGTTGGCGGTTCATTCCGCTGTGGCGACCCCAGATTAATAAAGGGACTAAGCCGAAAAGAAAATGAATGAATGAGATGACTCCACAATTTTTATATTAACTGTTTACCTGGTCAACTATAATCCAGACTGCACATTGCAGATCCTGCGATGTGACTATTGTGGATTCACACATTGCAATATTGATGCTAAAACTATATATTGTGCACTCCTAGTATCTGTATCGGACTAACCCTAAACTTGACTTTTCTTGTCTTTTCAGCCGTGCGTTTTGGACGCATCCCGAAGCGTGAGAAGCAGCGGATGCTCCTGGAGATGCAGACAGCGATGAACAACATGATGAACAACAGTCAGCTCCAGCACATGCTGCACGTTTCTCAGAGCGACTCGTCCAGCTCTTCTTCTGCATCTCCACCCGATTCCCCGCGCTCCTCATCAGAGTCGCTCGTCCCGATGGACACGGCCTCGTCCTGCTCGTCTGACAGCGGAGAAGAAGACGGACGCTTCTCCTATAGTGCATCTGTTTCTCCGGCCGCATCAGAAACGCTCAGCAGGGAAGAAGAGGAGCCGCAGACGCAGTGCTGGAGACGCTCAGACTGTCAAAACACCACAGGACCTTATAGAGAACAGGCAGCGCAGCAGTGCATCCGCTCACCGACTGAAAACATGACTTACTGCAGGAGGAACATGAATGAAGGAGGAAACCGGGGACATCTGGTGAGCTGATCTTCTGCTTTTTACACCACATTAATTGTACTAATTATAGATGAGGGTGGCACGATGGCTCAGTGGTAAGCACTGTCGCCTCTCAGCAAGAAGGTCTCTGATTCGAGTCCCAGCAGGGTAGTTGGCATTTCTGTGTGGAGTTTGCATGTTCTCCTTGTGTTGGCTTGGGTTTCCTCCGGGTGCTCCGGTTTCCCCCACAGTCCAAACACATGTGCTATAGGTGAACTGATGAACTAAATTGGCCATAGTGTTTGAGTGTTTGAGTGTATGGGTGTTTCCCAGTACGGGGTTGCAGCTGGAAGGGCATCCGCTGTGTAAAACATATGCTGGATAAGTTGGCGGTTCATTCCGCTGTGGCGACCCCTGATGAATAAAGGGACTAAGCCGAAGGAAAATAAATGGACTATAGATGAGTGCTGGTATTGGTGACTAATGCTAATTGTAGTTAGGTTGAGTAAAAGTATTCGAAACAGGTCTTGATAATATAGCTGAAATGTTATTAAATATTAGAAAAGTGCATCATTAAAATCTTGTAAAACTTAAAGTTTTAAATAATATTTATTCATACAACTGTTTTTATTTGATATAGTACATTTAATGACGATTATATTCACCATTTGGGGGTTGTTGTTGTTGTTGTTGTTGTTGTTGTTGTTGTCGTTGTTGTTGTTTGTGAACAAAGCACAAAATATTAGAAAATAACTTGAATATAAAATATAATTCAGTAATAATCTGACCCCATCTGTCTCTTCTCTCAGCTTTGTCCCATGAGCGCCTCCCCATTCGTGGACGCCTCCAGACCCGGTCATGAAGTCTGGGAAGAGTTTTCCAGGAGTTTCATCCCTGCTGTTCGAGAGGTTGTGGAGTTTGCCAAGCGGATCCCAGGCTTCCAGGAGCTTTCCCAACACGACCAGGTCAACCTGCTGAAGGCCGGCACCTTCGAGGTAAACCAGCGTCCCATCCTGACTGCAATAAATATTAATTCCCTTCCTTAACTGTTAGTTAGCTATGAGGGAATGATGCGCTAAAGAAAGCTCCGCCCCCTACTCAATATTCTGTTTCAGTTGGAAGTACATGTGTGGACATACAGTGAAATTAAATGTCATGTCTCGCAGGACTACGGTGCTATGTAAATGAACATAATCATCAATATAATCCCTGGACGCAAGAGCTATTTTAATTTTCGTATTGTGACGCAGTTCCTAGAGAAATGGAATATTAAATGAGAAAACGGTGGGCGTGGCTTGTTTTTTCTACTGCGAGCTGATTGGATGTAGGAGTCATTTCATTCAGAAAGATGGGGAAAAGGGTTTGGGGAGAGTTCTTACAACCTAACAGACTCCTCCTCCTCGTCATTTCTGTTTGTAGTCAAAATTGACAGTTTGAGGGGCGTGGTTAAGTGTGTTAGCCACGCCCAATGCCTCAGACTGACCTAATAAGAACGTGAGCCAGCAAAAGTAAACATTGTAAATTTTGATGACTAACTACCTGTAACGCTGCGGTCCTCCTCTGTGCAGGTGTTGATGGTGCGTTTCGTGCCTCTGTTCGACGTGCAGCAGCGGACGGTGAGCTTCGTGAGCGGCAGGAGGTACAGCGTGGATCTGCTGCGCTCCATGGGGGCCGGAGAGCTGCTCAACTGCATGTTCGAGTTCAGCGAGAAACTCACGGCTCTGCAGCTCAATGACGAGGAAATGAGCCTCTTCTCTGCTGTGGTGCTCGTGTCTGCAGGTACGACAATAAAGAAAACACAAGCACTTTTCTCTTTAATGATTATAGAGCAGTTTTCATTATAGCGTGCATTACTTTAATTAATATACATCATTAATAACAGTTCATTTGTAAATCGCTTTGCATAAAAGCATCTGCTATATTAATGAATTTAAATGTATTTATTATAAGTAATTAATATTGATTAAATAATAGATTATAAATAATTTTCTTTTCTATTTACTGATTATAGAGCAGTTTTCATTATAGTGTGCATCACTTTAATATACATTATTAATAATAATTCAATTCAATAACAAGTCGATTTGGATAAAAGCATCTGCTAAATTAATTAGTTTAAAGGTATTTTAATACCTTAGTTTAAAAGTAATTAATAGTAATTAAATAATAATTTTATAATAATAATTATTTGTTATTTATACTCATCAAATTGATGATTTCTTGATTTGCTATAATTTATATAATTTGTATTTATAACACTATATTGAACAATTTATTGATAAAAATTGCTTTTAAAAATAAATATATCTTTTAATCAAATTAAAAATGTAGTGTTTCCTCCACAACCTAGTCTGAAGGAATATGGTATATTACTACACTTAATAACTAACTAACAATTTAATGCACTCAATGGAATGTACATCAGTTATATTAAATAAATAATTAATAATTAATGTATCATTAATCATTTAATATATTTTATATAAAAAATGTTATTCAATAATATAAAAATGTTGTAATAGTATATTAGTAATGTTTTAATTATAAAAATTAAAAGAATGATAGAAAAATTATTTTAAAACAATATTGAATATACTTTTTTGAATATTGATTTGTATTTTTATGTACATTTAAAAGTGTAAATAATTTTTATACATATTTTTATATGCTATTTATTTACTTAAGTTATATATATATATATATATATAT
>CAIGQW010052695.1:1741061-1771077 GCA_903798125.1 Danio choprae
CCAAATAGAGCTATTCAAGCCATCTTGTGAAATAATATTTATATCACAATCTATATTGCAGAAAAACTAAATATCGCAATGTCAGATTTTAGCCCTAGTAGAGCCCTAGTAGAGAGGGATGAAATCATGGTATCAGACATTACACGTCTTTGCACAAGTAAAATAAAACGTTTAAAAAAGGTTTTAAAAAAATTGTTAAAGGAATATTTCATGGCAGAGTACATATTAGGTATGTAATCTAACCCATACTGTATTTACAAAATTGATACCTTTGATGTTTTAAATGAATTTTGTGTTATAGGTTTTATTGTATTGATTTCGATTGTTTTAGTTTAATATCAATTTGTCTTTTGGTTTTGGTATTGGTTTCAATTTAATGGCAGTGGCCCAATGTGGATCTAAATAATCAAACCAATAAACAGTCAATGAATGAGAGCTAATATTACCTGCTGTAATATCCGTTCTCCTCCAGCACATCTTCCACCATACTCTGAAACATCAGACAAACTTCAGACTGATGGGGTTTAAGAGACAATTAGGCACATTTTTATTTTTGAAGTAACTCTCAAAATGAAGTAACTCTCATTTATTCGCCTACAGGCCATCCCAGATGTATAGTAGATGTCTTATTTTCTTCAGTAGTACATTAAAGAAGATGTTTTGATTCATATAATGCAAGTCAGTGGTCACCCGTTTTTGAGATTAAAAATATACACACAAACAAGTACAAATCAATAGACAATGCTCCTGAAGACACACTGAGTTTTTAAGCAAAACGACCAGTCTGTGCAAGAAATGTAACATTATTTACAATATAATGTAAATAATTCTTGAACATACGTCATCAAAGCAATCAGAAGCTTGCAGATAACAGTAGGTTTTAATTTCGGGTTAAACTATATCTTTAAGAAAGTTCCTGTGAAGTTTCAGCTCAAAATAAAATCAAAGGTCATTTATTACGCCATGCTTTAAATGATCCTTATTGTGAGGAAGCAAAAATATGCGTTTCTGTGTTTCTATTTAAATGCAAATGAGCTAAAGTGCCCCTCCCCCTTTCCCGAAGAAGCCTTTACAGCTTGTGCTTCAGACACTCCAGCGACAACATATAAAGCATTTTAGAGTCTTGTAATTTTAAACTCCTGAAATACAGCTTTCTGAACTCACAGACATGACGCAGCAACAGATGGACAACAATATTCTATATAATAAAAACAATTAAAATCCCACCTGTATATCTTCATATGTGAGGCCGTCTTGAAGACTGGAGTAACCTGATTCCCCTGGAAAATGAATAAGACCAGTTCAGTGGAGTTTGTAAGGCTTTGAAGGGAAACAAAGAGAAATTCTGAGCTACACTTCCACGATTTTCTGCGTTTGAGGGGTCTGAGCTTAGAGACTGAATCATGGACCACCATTCTTTGCTGGCTGAAGACATCTCTACCAGCTCCTGACTGCCTTGAAGAACCTGAAATTTGACAATGAAACAGCTGATGAACAAGATATTAAGATATTATTCCAACTTTTTTTCTCTCTAGCAACTTGCAATACTGAAGTATGTTTACTCCTAATTCTGGGTTTTCATCCTATATTTTGAATTATGAGTTTTGATTTGGAAACACTGACTTATTTATTGGACTTCTGAGTTTAAACCTTGCCATTTTTGTTACTCTTTTGGTTTTTGTTTACTTTTTCCTGCCAGAATTCTGAGTTCATATATCTCACAATTTGGACTTGGAGTTGGATATTGCAAGTTTACCTTCTTCCTCAAAATGTCAAGTTTAATTCTTTAGTTCTTCAAAATGTTAACTTTAATTCTGAATCTTTTCCTGCATCAATTCTTACTTTTTTTCTCCTGCAGTTTTCCCTCCCAGAAGTCTGGATTTAGATTTCACAATTCATACTTTTTCTCTCAAAATATTTGACTTTTTCCCAATATAATTGTGAGTTTAGATTGAATAATTCCTACTGTTTTCCTCCTGCATAATTTCCCTCACATAATTCTGAATTTATTCATCATTCATTCATTTTCTTTTCGGCTCAGTCTTTTTATTAATCTGGGGTCGCCACAGCGGAACGAACCGCCAACTTATCCATCATATGTTTTACGCAGCGGATGCCCTTCCAGCCGCAACCCATCACTGGGAAACATCCATACACACTCATTCACACACATACACTACGGACAATTTAGCTTACCCAATTCTTCTGTACCGCATGTCTTTGGACTTGTGGGGGAAACCGGAGCACCCGGAGGAAACCCACTCCAACACGGGGAGAACATGCAAACTCCACACAGAAATGCCAACTGACCCAGCCGAGGCTCGAACCAGCGACCTTCTTGCTGTGAGGCGATTGTGCTACCCACTGCACCACCGCATCGCCTAATTCTGAATTTAGATCTCAAAATTCCTAATACTGGTGAAAATCTGAGTTTAGCATTCACAACATTCTAATAATACACAATCTTCACAATCTTGTAATAAATACAAATTAAAAAGGTAATTTCAACTTTTTATTTTACAGTCTCACCATTTAGACTTTTCCACAAAAAATTCTCATAATAAAATCTCATAAACCTGAGAATATTCTCAGTAGAAAAGCCTTAACTAATAAAAAAAATCACAATTATCTGTTGTTCCAATGGCTGCACGGTGGCGCAGTGGGTAGCACGATCGCCTCACAGCAAGAAGGTCGCTGGTTCAAACCTCGGCTGGGTCAGTTGGCGTTTCTGTGTGGAGTTTGCATGTTCTCCCCGTGATCGCGTGGGTTTCCCCCGGGTGCTCCGGTTTCCACCACAAGTCCAAAGACATGCGGTATAGGTGAATTGGGTAGGCTAAATTGTCCGTAGTGTATGTGTGTGAATGAGTGTGTGTGGATGTTTCCCAGAGATGGGTTGCAGCTGGAAGGGCATCCGCTACGTAAAACATAAGTTGGCGGTTCATTCCGCTGTGGCGACCCCAGATTAATAAAGGGACTAAGCCGAAAAGAAAATGAATGAATGAATGAATGTTGTTCCAATGAGTAAAATACACTTCCATGATTTTAATGAACTAATTTTACACTGAAGTTTGCAGCAATAACCACAAGGGGGAGCTGTTTCCGCCATTGATGTTTTCTTACACAAAAAAATGTTTGCGGAGTTAAGTTTTTAGTTGAATCAAATAAACTTTTCTAGTCATCTCAACTAACATCAATCAAACAAATTACAAATATTAGGTTGAACTTTGCATAACTTTAAACAATTAGTTGAAACCTGATTAACTTATTAAAATAAGTTAAAGCAACATAAGCACATTTGTTGTCTTGACTTTTTGTCAGTATTTTGTACGATTTCAATCTCAAAGCCTACATTTACAGTTCACCTTTGCTAAAAAATGACAAATAATACACATATGCATTTTGGTGTGAAGTTATTGAGACTTCTTCACATATAAAGTACCTTATTGAGCTCCACTTTGAGATTGCATGCATCACTTCCATATGTGAAGAGCGGTTTCTTAAAGCGTTCAATTGCCCGCTGCTTGAAGCTGTTTTGTGGTGCTGGAGGGAGCTAAAAAAACAGAAAACAGGATTAAAAGATGCTGAAACGTCCTGGGAAATATCTGAAAGTAGACTTTAAATGACCTGAGTGATGAATATAATCTTATGCAGGAGTTCAAGAAGCCTTTGGTTGGGATCATCAATTTGTCGAACTTTTCTCTGAGATAAACAAATTCCTGCCGACGCTACAAACACGCAAACAACGCATGGAAACACAATTTAAATATGTTATATATGTCATCATTTACTTTAAGATTCGTGAAATGTCATCTTAAAACTATGCATATTATCATAACTGAGACTTCTTACCAGGTCGTGCTTTTGGCTTTTGAAAATCTCCACTGTGAATTACACAACAAAAGTCTTTAAATGCTTTTAGATGGCATCACACGATAAACATTAGAAATGGCTTGCATATTTCTTAGCAGTTACAAAGAACCTGCAAATAATGTACTGAATTAAACATGTTTGAATTAAAAAAGCATGCATAAAATCATGTAAAGATGCATAAAAACATGTAAAAAATGAAGTACAGCTTCAAAAAATAGCTCTTACACTTACATTATATTCATTCATTCATTTTCATTTCGGTTTAGTCCCTTTATTAATCTGGGGTCGCCACAGCGGAATGAACCGCCAACTTATCCAGCATATGTTTTACGCAGCGGATGCCCTTCCAGCTGCAACCCATCACTGGGAAATATCCACACACTCTCATTCACACACATACACTACGGACAATTTAGCTTACCCAATTCACCTATACCGCATGTCTTTGGACTTGTGGGGGAAACCGGAGCACCCGGAGGAAACCCACGCCAACATGGGGAGAACATGCAAACTCCACACAGAAACGCCAACTGACCCAGCCGAGGCTCGAACCAGCGACCTTCTTGCTGTGAGGCAATCGTGCTATTCACTGCGCCACCGTGAGGCCCATTATATTTAATATATAATAGAATTATATTATATTTAATATAATGTATTGCAATTAGACAAACCCACCTGGACATGTTCAGTTCATCGGCACCCTTCACACCACACTGGGATCCTTAAAAAAAAAAAGAAGAAGAAGCTTATTTCTAAACGGAGCAAATTATGTATCTTATGCAAATGACTGATTATGTTTTTTAAAGAGATCAAGCTGGTTTAACTAACACATGAAATACTGTTTTTGCTTGAAAAAATGAATACATAGAAATACAGTTGCATTTAGCAGATTAAAGCTGGGTTCTGATATAAATATAATGCAATAATGCATTAGTGTGACTGTAACCAACAGGGGAGTTGGGTGACAATGGAGTGAGGATCCATGTGCAGCTTTATTTAGAAACATCAGACAGGCAATGGTCAAACACAGGAGCAAACGGGTACATATAGGGAAATCCAGAAGCATAGTCAGGTCACAGGCAAATGGTAGATACAGGTGGCAGACAACGTAAACAAGGGAACAAGGCAAGGGTCTGACACGGAAGACTAGACACAGGAAACGCTTCATGATGTACAGGGTTTAACCAACAAGATGAATGTCAAAGTGAGCAGTCTATATAGTCCCTATAATAAATCAGCTCCCAGCTGTGTGTGTGTGTGTTATCAACGGTGATTCCGGAACAGGTGTGTGTAAGGTGCATGATGGGATATGTAGTTCATAAAGTGACAGAATTGTAGTCCGGGTGAAGGTGTATGTGTATACCAGCGATCTGCAAGCCTGGATTGCTGGTGATTTTGACAGAGATATTGGCAAAACAAATCTCTCAGTATTTAAAAAAAAACTATTTAAATGATAATTACACAATATTTTGTGTTTTGTTGTTGCTGGTCTTTGCTGGTCTTGCATAACTAGCCTATTTTTGGACTATTGTTTAATGTCTATTTTCACTCAGCCCGAATATAGCCTCGTTTTAGAAAAGACATCTATGTTTGGATGCTTATTAGATGCCTATTCTTACTGCGCTGCTTTATGAACTGTTTCTGCATGTACTTTGAGGCCTCTATTCACTGTTAAAGGTAATTATTAGATTGTGATTTATTAAGATTGCATGTATTAGGTGTAAGTTGTTACCTTGACTTTGCTTTTGTTGTCCTCCAACTGCTAAAACTGATGTGGACGTTTCAAAACTCTCAGACTGTGATCCGTCTTGATTTTTTAAGCTTAATCCCTAAATCAAAAAACAATACACACACATGAATGTCCAGACAGAATTATATTTAAGCCAACAGGTTTATTTATCAACAAATAAAGAGGTACAATGAAATAAGTGTTGGGGAAAGTTACTTTTAAAAGTATTAAAATTACAATCTTGCGTTACTTCTTAATAAAAGTAACTAAATATGGTACTTTTTAAAGCAGGGGTCACCAAACTTCTTCCTGGAGGGCCGGTGTCCTGCAGATTTTAGCTCCAACCCTAATCAAACACACCTGAACAAACTAATCAAGGTCTTACTAGGTATACTTGAAACACCCAGGCAGGTGTGTTCAATTCAAGTTTATTAATATAGCGCTTTTTACAATGTAGATTGTGTCAAAGCAGCTTAACATGTTCTAGTAAAGTCCAGATTTCAGAGTTCAGTTCAAATGAGTTCAAATCAGTTCAAATCAGTTCAGTTCAGTTCAGTTCAGTTCAGTGTGGTTTAAGTTTCTGCTGAAAGTTCAAATACTGAAAAGCAAATCCACCAAAGCGCAGCTCCACAAGTGTTGAGGCAAGTTGGAGCTAAACCCTGCAGAGACACCGGCCCTCCAGGACCGAGATCAGTGACCCGTTTTAAAGGAAAGTAATGCTTAATTATGTTAATTTTGCATTACTTGTTTCAGCTGGTCTGGGCTTGACTGTTTGAAATTATATTTAAAAATATAAATACCGTCTATTGTTTATTTATTATTTGTAAAATTTTTATGTATTTTGACAATCATTTTGTAATATGCACTATATTATTTATTTACTTTTTTTGCAATATGGCTTTTGTTATTTTAATTTGTACTTTTTTTTAAATCTATTTATTTATTTATTTATTTATTTATTCACTTTTTGAGCAATATGGCCTTAATTTTGTTAAGCAGACTTTATTATTTATTTCTTTATTAACTTTTTTGTAATATGGCATTTGTTCTTTTAATTTGTGCTTTATTTATTTATTTATTTATTTATTTACTTTTCATTTTGTAAAGCGACAAATGGACATTGTTATTTATTTCTTTATTTACTTTTTTGTCCACTTTACTTATGTGTTTGTTTACACCAAAAGTATAGTGTATAAACCTCACATATGTACAGTTGAGATGCAGCTCAAACAAGCCTTTCTGGATTGCTTAAGGAACAGGATTCATGATCAAAAAAATAAATAAAAAAACACTTTTCAGCAATTAATATTCTGAGTTTGCATTTCACAGCTTTTATACATTTTAAAAGTGTACTGAAAGAAACTGGATCTTTTTTTGTGCAAGAGAGAGTGAGTAAATACATGTTCATATTTAAGCTACAACTACAGTAAGTATCATCATTCATTTGTTCATTCATTTTCTTTTCGGCTTAGTCCATTTATTAATCTGGGGTCGCCACAGCGGAATGAACCGCCAACTTATCCAGCATATGTTTTACGTGGCGGATGCCCTTCCAGCTGCAACCCATCACTGGGAAACATCCATACACACTCATTCACACACATACACTATGGACAAATTTTAGCTTACCCAATTTACCTATACCACATGCCTTTGGACTTTTGGGGGAAACCGGAGCACCCGGAGGAAACCCACGCCAACACAGGGAGAACATGCAAACTCCACACATTCATTCATTCATTCATTCATTCATTCATTTTCATTTCGGCTTAGTTCCTTTATTAATCTATAGATGAACCACCAACTTATCCAGCATATGTTCTACGCAGCGGATGCCCTTCCAGCTGCAACCCATCTCTGGGAAACATCCATACACACCCATTCACACTCATACACTACAATTTAGTCTACCCAATTCACCTGTACCTCATGTCTTTGGACTTGTGGGGGAAACCGGAGCACCCGGAGGAAACCCACGCCAACACAGGGAGAACATGCAAACTCCACACAGAATCACCAACTGACCCAGCCGAGGCTCGAACCAGCGACCTTCTTGCTTTGAGGCGATCATGCTACCCACTGCGCCACCATGACGCCTAAGTATCATCATGTATCAGAAAAAAGTAACTAAGACGTTTTCTTGGGAATGATAAAGTAATGTTACATTACTAGTTAAAATTTTTTAAATGTGTTAAACTCTTGTGAAATATATATATATATATATATATATTCGGCTTAGTCCCTTTATTAATCTGGGGTCGCCACTGCGGAATGAACCGCCAATATATATATAATTTTTTTTAAGGGGCGTTGTGGTGGCGCAGTGGGTAGCACAATCGCCTCACAGCAAGAAGGTCGCTGGTTCGAGCCTCGGCTGGGTCAGTTGGCATTTCTATGTGGAGTTTGCATGTTCTCCCTGTGTTCGAGTGGATTTCCTCCGGGTGCTCCGGTTTCCCCCACAAGTCTAAACACATGTGCTATAGGTGAATTGGGTAAGCTAAATTGTCCGTAGTGTATGTATGGATGTTTCCCAGTGATGGGTTGCAGCTGGAAGTGCATCCGCAGCGTAAAACATGTGCTGGATAAGTTGGCGGTTCATTCTGCTGTGGCGACCCCAGATTAATAAAGGGACTAAGCCGAAAAGAAAATGAATGAATGAATATATATTTTAAAATATTTCCCAAGTGCTGTTTAATGGAGACAATATTTTTCAATAATTTCTAATAACTAAATTTCTAATTTCTAAAAATAAATATATTGGAAAAAATATATATTTTTATATATACGCTAATAATATTGACCTTAAAATAAAAAAACTAAACTAAACAGCCAAACTAAAATAAAAAAGATTTGTCCAGAAGAAAAGAAATATTATAGAAAATACTGTGGAAATGTCCTTGCTCCATCGTTGTTTGTTTGTTTGCTTGTTTGCTTTATTTATACAGCACATTTAAAAGCAACAAATGTTGACCATAGTGCTTTACAAATCAACCAACACACCCAATCTATACTTGTATATGTAAACAAAATAAAATTAATCGCAATCAAATGCAAGAGACAGAAGATGATTTTTGAAATGAGATTTAAAAGGACCAAGGGATGAGCACGACCTGATATATTCAACGTCATTAGCATATAACTATAATAATGACACTACTGGTGAAACAATATGTTAAGTATAAACAATATATATCAATATATAACAATAAATGTATAAACAATATATATCTGTTGTATCAATTGCAGATTTAAAATGCATCATTTCTCTTTATTTAATTAAAATAAAATAGATACTTATAAAAATGTGTGTTATTTTTACAATTTTTACTAAAATATATAAGACTTAATTGTCCAGAAGAAACAAATATTATAGAAAATAATGTCCTTGCTCCATTAAACCTCACATGATAAACATAAAGAACAAACAATTCACATAATATTTAAAAAAAGTAATCTGATTACATAACTCACATGACATAACCCCTCACACTGCACTGACTGCATGTCAGAAGTAGAGAATTTCTCTGATCAAACCTGTTGTGTCGGGCCACCCATTCTGGTCCTGTTGCTCTCCAGGAAGTACTTCTGCGCTCTCTTCCTGTCTCGCTCCGCCCTTCTCTCCAGTGCATTATGGGATGCACAGAGACTGTCCACAAACCTCATCATGATATCAGAGATTCTGGAACTGACCTCGATGATGTCCGGACGGACATCTGCATTTGGAGTCAAACACCTGAACAAAAAAAGACGATATATACAGTATACCGTAGTTTATACATAGAGTTGAAGTCTGAATTATTCGCCCCCCTGTATATTTTTCCCCCAATTTCTGTTTAAGAGAAAGAAGATTTATTCAATACATTTCTAAACATAGGGCAGCACGATGGTGCAGTGGGTAGCACAATCGCCTCACAGCAAGAAGGTCGCTGCTTCAAGCCTCGGCTGGATTAGTTGGCGTTTCTGTGTGGAGTTTGCATGTTCTCTCCGTGTTTGCGTGGGTTTCCTCCGGGTGCTCCGGTTTCCCCCACAAGTCCAAAGACATGCGCTATAGGTGTATTAGGTAGGCTAAATTGTCCATAGTGTATGAGTGTGAATGAGTGTGTATGGATGTTTCCCAGTGATGGGTTGCAGCTGGAAGGGCATCCGCTGCATAAAACATGCTGGATAAGTTGGCGGTTCATTCCGCTGTGGCGACCCCAGATTAATAAAAGGACTAAGCCGAAAAGAAAACCAATGAATGAATTTCTAAACATAATAGTTTTAATAACTCATATCTAATAACTGATTTCTCTTATCTTTGCCATGATGACAGCACAGAATATTTGACTAGATATGTTTCAGGATACTAGTATTCAGATTAAAGTGACATTTAAAGTCTTGACTAGCTTAATTAGGCAAGTTAGGGTAATTAGGCAAGTCATTGAATAACAGTGGTTTGTTCTGTAGACAATCAAAAAATAGATATTGCTTAAGAGTGTCAGTGTTCTGTCATGCCATGTGCTATTGTTTTCGTCATGTGATCCCTTTGTTCGGTCTTTTCCCGCCATGTTCAGTGTTCATTAATCTCATCTGTGTCCATCCCTTGTGCCCTGTTAGTTTAATCATCCCTCTGTCTATTTATACCCTTCCGTGTGTATCATTCGTGGTCCGGTATTGTATTGTTCAACGTCGATGTCCTGTCTGAGTTTCCTGTACCATCCCCGTACTTGTACTCCGTAAGTGTTTTGTAAATAAATCTGTCCTTTTGTTAATACCGTGTTCTCGTTTTGTCATGTCCTGCATTGAGTGTTACAAAGGGGGCTAATAATATTGACCTTAAAATGGTCTTTAAAAAATTAAAAACTGCTTTTATTCTAGCTGTAATAAAACAAATAAGACTTTCTCCAAAACAAATATTATAGGAAATACTGTGAAAAATTCCTGAATCTGCTGAACATTATTTGGGAAATATTTGAAAAAGAAAAGAAAAAATTAACAGGAGGGCGAATAATTTGGACTTTACCTGTATATACATAGAATATGTACGTCAAGCCTGAAATTATTCATACCCCTGGCAAATTCTGACTTCAAGTTTTTGTTCAAATGTAAGTTTTTGTTCAAATATTTTTCACAATGATGCCTCTTGTACATTGTCTTATTGTCTTTGGGGAGAAGCCTGTGTCATTTCCAGTCAAAAAAACTTGCTGGTTGAATAAAAGTAACTTTAAGTCACAATTTGCCAGGGGTGCAAATAATTTCAGGCTGACTAAATCTTCTGAAAATAAAATTAGGTGCAATTGGGATGAAGAATAGAATTATAAATATAATTTATAACGCAAAGACTTTTCTTATTATAATAATAATAATGACAGTCATGGTGAAATAATATATCTGCATCATTTCTCTTCATTTATTCATTCATTCATTTATTTTCTTTTCGGCTTAGTCCCTTTTATTAATCTGGGGTCGCCACAGCGGAATGAACCGCCAACTTATCCAGCATATGTTTTACGCAGCGGATGCCCTTCCATCTGCAACCCATCACTGGGAAACATCCATACACACCCATTCACACTCATACAGTACGGACAATTTAGCTTACCCAATTCACCTATACCGCATGTGTTTGGACTTGTGGGGGAAACCGGAGCACGCGGAGGAAACCCACGCAAACACAGGGAGAACATGCAAACTCCACACAGAAACGCCAACTGACCCAGCCGGGGCTCGAACCAGCGACCTTCTTGCTGTGAGGCGATTGTGCTACACACTGCACCATCGTGCTGCCGCTCTCTTCATTTAATTAAAATAAAAAAATAACTATGAAATGTGTGTTATTTTTAAGATTGTACATTTCTACAACAATCTCATATCTGTACCAAGGCAGCATGTATTTACATCTGAAAGCAGAAAGCAGTTTTTCTGGGAGTCCTACCATTTAATCACGTCGGTCACTCTTTCGGAGAAGGTTTTGTCTTCTAGTGGCTCATAAACAGCTTCCACAATCTAAACACATGAACGACATTAACGTGACTGAAAATGTCCTGTAAAAATGTCATTCAATAGTATGATTTAAAGAAAGGGGTCTCACTTGGCTTATTTGCGGTACAAAAAGTGATAAAAGCCTTGAAATGTAACTTTTCAATCTAAAATAATTTTGTTCAGTCATAATTTTGATTATTATTTATAGTTTATTTGATATCAATTTTTTTATTTATGATACTATGCTATATTAATAATTTTTAGAAGTTATTTTTACATTCATATATACAGTGCTCAGCATATACGACTACACCCCCCACAAATCTCTCATTTAAATGAATATTTTCTATAGGAAGCTTTACAATGTTATATTTGTGCATATACATTAGTTTAGTCAGTAATGAAGCCAAATCTGGAGCTAATCTAACAAAATAACTTACAATAATAGTTCAAAAATGAGTCGCCCAAATTTATATGTTAGGGAAAAATAATAAAGAAAATGTTCAAAAATAGCAAAAATCAAGAGAAAAAAAAATATAGACAATATTGCTGAAATGTTTTAGTTTGTCATTTGTTTTTGCAATATTTTGCATGAATTTTAATGTATTATCTTTCCATTTCTAAAGCTGTTCTGTGACTAAAATATTCATTCATTCATTCATTTTCTTTTCGGCTTAGTCCCTTTATTAATCTGGGGTCGCCACAGCGGAATGAACCACCAACTTATCCAGCATAAGTTTTACGCAGCGGATGCCTTTCCAGCTGCAACCCATCACTGCGAAACACCCACACACACACTCATTCACACTCATACACTACGGACAATTTAGCTTACCCAATTCACCTGTATCGCATGTCTTTGGAGTTGTGGGGGAAACCGGAGTACCCGGAGGAAGCCCAAGCGAACACGGGGAGAACATGCAAACTCCACACAGAAACGCCAACTGACCCAGCCGGGGCTTGAACCAGCGACCTTCTTGCTGTGAGGCGATTGTGCTATCCACTGCGCCACCGTACAGCCCTGACTAAAATATTATTTAAATAAATATATCTGTTTAATAAATATGTTTTGTTCAAATGCACCAATATATATAACCCATATTCACTGAGAAATGGAGAAAAATATTCATTTTCAAAATGGGGTGTACTCATATATGCTGAGCACTGTATTTATTGATTTATTTATTTGTGTATTTATTTGTGATTTATTTATTTATATATATATATTTTTTTTTTTTTTCTCAACATATTTAAACATTATAGTTTTAAGCTATAGTAAAATACGCCCTTTTCTTTAAAATGGTTACATTAATCGAGTTTGTAATATATTTTCATTAAAGTGGAAACCAATTTACAAAATAATGCAAACTTCACTGACTGCTTCACTTCACTTCACTTTAAGCCAATTTTAATCATTTGTTTTGGTTCTATTTGGAATTTCCCCAACCATTGCAGAGCCCGGGGGATCAGTGAGAGACTCCAGCTAAGCCCCACCCGGATCCTATTTTTCATAATATGCAACGTTTCACATTAAAACAGAGTAAAGACCTTTTTTTGGAGTGAGAATTGAGCCATCTAGAGGTGTTAAAGTAAAATAAAGTTTAAAAAAAAGAAAGGCTTTCTTATTCCTGATTTATTTAGGTGTACTGTATTTTCAGGATTTTATTAGCTTTTTGACTTCATTTAGAGATTCTAGAACAGGGGTGTCAAAGTCAATTCCTGGAGGGCCGAAGCCCTGCAGAGTTTAGTTCCAGCCCTGCTTCAACACACCTATCTGTAGGTATCAAACAAGCCTAAAGCACTCAATTAGTTTGATCAGGTGTGTTTAGTTAGGGTTGGAACTAAACTGTGCAGAGCTCCGACCCTCCAGGAACTGGCTTTGACACGTGTTCTAGAACATGCTTCTGTCAAGGTTTAGATTTTGTTTCAGATTTTGCAACATGATTACAAATTAGAAACTTGTTAGAAATGGAACACATGAATTAAAAAATGAAAACATCTATTCATTCATTCATTCATTTTCATTTCGACTTAGTCTCTTTATTAATCTGGGGTCGCCACAGCGGAATGAACCGCCAACTTATCCAGCATATGTTTTACACAGCGGATGCCCTTCCAGCTGCAACCCATGACTGGGAAACATCCATACACACTCATTCACACACATACACTACGGACAATTTAGCTTACCCAATTCACCTATAGCGCATGTCTTTGGACTTGTGGGGGAAACCGGAGCACCCGGAGGAAACCCACTCAAATGACAACATCTAACAAAATAAAAATAAAATAGTTATTTTATTCTGTTTATTTAAATAAATGCAGGGCCTCACGGTGGCGCAGTGGGTAGCACGTTCGCCTCACAGCAAGAAGGTCGCTGATCGCTGGTTCGAGCCTCGGCTGGGTCAGTTGGCGTTTCTGTGTGGAGTTTGCATGTTCTCCCTGTGTTGGCGTGGGTTTCCTCCGGGTGCTCCGGTTTCCCCCACAAGTCCAAAGACATGCGGTACAGGTGAATTGGATAAGCTAAATTGTCCGTAGTGCATGAGTGTGAAGGGTGTGTATGGATGTTTCCCAGAGACGGGTTGCAGCTGGAAGGGCATCCGCTGCGTAAAACATATGCTGGATAAGTTGGCGGTTCATTCCGCTGTGGCGACCCCAGATTAATAAAGGGACTAAGCCGAAATGAAAATGAATGAATGAATGAATAAATAAATGCATTTTTACAGCTCATTTCTCTCCCTCTCTCTCTTCTCTGTTTTTGTGAAATTGATAGAATCCTGAATATTAATCGATTATCATTATTATAGGTAATGCATAATCTTTTGTCATTTGAAGCAACCTGGTGTTTACAAAGAATTTGTGAAATTGTCAAAAAAAAAGCTGTATTTTTATTTTTTCTTAAGATTATTATTTATTTTTTCAGATTTGTAAACAATTAGTTACAGTGGGGGGAAATGAGTATTGAACACGTCATGTTTTTTCCTGGGAGTAATATTTCTAAAGGAGCTGCTGACATGGAATTGAACCAGATATTGGTAAAAACTCAAACATAACAAACATTAAAATAAAACAAAACAAAAATAAATCTGAAAAATATATGTGTAATAACAATGTAATGACACAAGGAGAAAGTCCTGAACTACTGAAACGTATTTAATACTTTATATAAAAGGCTGTGATGGCGGCTTAAAGACGCCTCTCATATGGAGAATGGAGTCACATGCATTGCTCAGGTGTGAGTTTTTCACAGACTTCAACAGAGTGTCAAAATCTTGATGGTTCTGTGGGTCTCGTCTATCAAATCTGAGCTTTAATGTTAATTTTCAATTGGATTCGAGTCAGGTGATTGGCTGGGCCATTCTACAGCTTGATTTTCTTTCTCTGAAAGCCTTTGAGAGTTTCCTTGGCTGTGTTTTGGATTACTGTCTTGCTGAAATGTCTACTTTAGTTTCATCCTCCTGCTAATGTAGATGTTGGACTAAAGCAGCTAATATTCATTTATTCTGAGGAAGGGCAGAGGGTTGCTGAAGAACTACTGAGAGATTTCAGCACTAGCACGAACTGTCATTCTCTGAGCACTAACAGTTCCTCTGTATAATTAGCACTTGTGTGTATTGCCTTTTCATGTTGAATTGCTGAATGCCTCCTCAACCCCCCCCCCCACCCCCCACTTTGGACAGAAGTGTCTGCTAAATAACTAAATGTAAATATTGTCTCCCCTTGTACTTCAAAATTAAATGGGTTTTTAAAAATCAAAACTCTCTCTCTCTTTCTGTTTCTGCATCAACAATTTGTACCACAGAGGAGCCAAGTGTTTATTTTATTTTACTTGTTGTTGTCAACACAGGCTCATTGTGAAAATGTACCCCATATACATTTCTGGAGAGCACAAATTATGTCGCCAGAGCTACGTATGGCTGCATTTCGCCTTTAAAACGAAGACTATGGGGCGGTATGACGCCACAGATGGCTTGTTTCTTTTCGCGCTACCAACTGACCACCAGCGGACTTGAGACGCAGAGAGGAGTTGACCGTGATGATGGGGTTCGAGTCCGGCAAAGAACGGTTCCAGAAAGCAGGTAAAACATACGGCAAAAAATAAAATAAACAAGTAAATAACAGGGTGAGAACGTGGTAAGATCTGAAAACGTGGTTAAAAAAATCAGGTGACGGCGAGGGCTTTTCTTTTTCTAGATTGCTTTTGAAAACACTATTGGTTGGGTTTAGGGAAGGGGGTGAGTGGGTTGATCAGTCGGTCGATCAGTCAGTAAGTCAGTAAGTCAGTCGACAGCGGCCTCTGGTGGATTTACGCGAGAACAGCAGGTGCGAAAGAAACTCACAAGAGAAATTTGAGATCTGAAAAAGCGTACACAGCGGCCTTCGTGAAAACAAAAACTGCGAAAAACGTACCTCCTGGGACGTATTTCGAGATCTCCAGAAATGTATATAGGGGTACGTATCAATAATGCGCCTGGTTTGTTGTTGTTTTTCTTGTTTTGACCCTTTAACATATCTGCATCAAATGCAAATGCAACAAAAGTGTTATCAATAAAAAAGTAATTTCAAAAGCATAACATTTTAGTCAAATCCAAGAGTGTTATAATGATGGACTGATCCTTATACAATGCACTGCATCATGATTTCATCACTAAACATTAAACTGTGACCTTAGTAGCCAGCGAGAGCATGTTAGCGCTGTAGAACGGAGGATTGAGAGTGACTGTCTGATAGAGGATACAGCCGGCAGCCCAAACATCTGCCTTCTCACCATACGGCTCGTTCTTCACAATCTCTGGACTGACAGAGAAAACACACACAAACCCAAACACATGTTCATCTGCATACGGAGGGTGTTTTAGAACTGTAAATAACAGACTTCAGTACAAACCAGCAGTACAGTATCGTCCCCACCACCGATGTCAGCTTACTGTTCTCCTGTTTCTGTTTAGCAAGACCAAAGTCAGCTGGAAAAATCAGTAGAAATGGTATTATTTATGCATTGTGAAGCAAAATTATATACAATACACAATAAACAATGGTAACACTTTACAATAAGGGTCTATTAGTTAACAAACATGGTGGTTTTGAAGTGCTTCAACTTGCATGTTATTCATGTTTGTTAACTCTTTACTAACATGATTTACCATTAACAAAGCATTAGTTAAGGGAATTAGGATCCTTATTGTAAAGTGTCCATTACTTCAACATTATCTAATGTGTTACTAACATTTGTTTATGCTAACTAATGTGTTAACTAATGCATTATAATTGTTTTGTTCATCGTTAGGTCATGTTAGGTAATCCATGAACAAATGTATTAGTGTATGTGCAAGTAAACATTAACTAATCAGGCATAATTAATATATTATGTATCAATTAACACATTGATGTGGTTACATGGTGTTACAAGATACTAGTATTTGTCTTAAAGTGCAATTTAAAGGTTTAATTAAGGTTTTTCTGTTAACTAGGCATGATAAGTTAATTAGCCAAGTCAAGTCAAGTCGAGCTTTATTGTCATTCCGCTACATGTGTGGACATACAGAGGAACGAAACGTCGTGTCTCGCAGGACAACGGTGCTACATGGATTAATCATAAATACAAACACAACACTGGACATAAGAGCTACTATAAAAAACCTATGCATAACTAACATATATTATAAAATAGAATAAAATACTTAAACTATACACATAAGACAGGCTATACAAGTACTTTACATGAGACTGAACAATGTTGTGCAGGATATTGTGCAAAAAAAAAGGTATTTAAGATCGTGCAAGAGGCATTTCAGGTTGAAGCAAGCAGTGCAACATGATTGTGGTACATTTATAGTAAACATTGAGTCCTTGTAAGGTGGAGTTTAGATAAAGTGTCAGGTGCATAAGAGAGAAGAGTGTTTCTACAGGTGGTCTGTCAAGCCCACTCACATGAATGAAGCACAATTTAAAATGCACAGTGTTTCCAAGAGACATGGAGTGATTAGGAAAGTGTCTATAGTGCAAATGTGCAACCTGGTGCAAGAGTCAGAGAGACGAGGGGGTGTCCTTCCACAGGTGGTTTGTTAAGCCCACTCACCTGTGTAGGACATACTCAGGAATGCACGGGGAGGTTTCAGAGGGGGGTAAGTTGACAGGAGTTGAGGGGGCTCTAACAGCCTGTGGGAAGAAGCTGTTGAGTAGGCATGGTATTGGATAACAATGACTACGTTTACATGGACATCAGTAATCGAATTATTTGCTTTAATCTGAATAAGACAATAATATGATTGAGGTGTTTGCATGAGTTGCTTTTTGAATGTTCCTTTCATGATCCTGTTTTTCTTGTTATAACATATAGTTTAATTAACGTCATTGCGTCATCACGCTATCCACGTTTCCTCCGGAGTTTCATGTAATTTCGGGTTTTTCATTTTTAATTTGTCGACTTTAACTGCAGTTCGGCACTTTCACTTTCATTCAGGAACACTTCATGCATGCCCCCCATGACAAACTGAGGTATTAAATGCGAGTATTGTTTTAATGGAATTTTTGTTATCGCACGCCGAATGGGAAAAAATAAACCTCCACATTTCGCCAGGCGGGTGTCTGTGGTCCTTCACTGACTCAGTAGGTGCAGAGAATAGTGTCAAACAGCCGTGTTTATATAGACTATCCTGTCTCAAAATGCGTCGAAAGTCCTACATGACGGTAATAGTTTGATTGCGGTGTTTACATGTCTGTACTGCACTTCAATAATGCGACTAAAATCGGCATACACCACGTCTTAATCCGAAATCAATCAAAAATCGCTGTTTACATGGTCGACTCTTAATCAGAGTATTGTCTTAATCGTATTAACATCGGATTATTGGTGTCCATATAAACGTACTCACTGATTTGTTCTGTAGACATTTGGAAAAAAAAATAATTCTTAAGGGGGCTAATAATAGTGACCTTAAAAATCTCTTTAAAAAATGTAAAGAAGAAAAAAAGCTCTGTTAAACATCACTTGCAAAATATTAGAAAAAAATGAGGAGAGCTAACAATTTTGCCCTCAACAGTATGTTGCATATATGACATATATTTTTTGTAAAATCAAAATATGAACTTGCATGTCATATATGCAATTTGCATACACTTCCATCTATACGATTTATATATCTTGTCAAAAATGACTAAGAAAAGACCTTGAAATGTATTAAACTGTATTTAGTTTTTCCTCCAATTTTGATTTCCACTGTTAATGTATAAATGGAGAGGTAAAGGATGAAATCAGCTTACTAATCGTGACTTTGTCTCTCTCTCCGAGCATGATATTATTGGGTGTGAGATCTCTGTGGATGATCCGCTTCTCCTTGTGCAAGTATCTCAAAGCCAGACAGATCTGTGGAGGGATGTCAATTTATTTTATTTTATTGATTTTGATGTGATGTTTGATGTGATGTTTTTTGATATGATGTTTGATGATGTTTGATATGACATCCTTATGATGATGTTTTTTGATATGACATTTTGATGTGATGTTTGATGTGATGTTTAATTTATTTTCTTGATTTTTGCTTTGCTTGTTCTGTGTGAGTGCTGCACTGTTTTTACTGTATTTTTGCGGTAACTTACTGGCAGCACTGTTGCCAGCAATTTACCACAACTGCCCCTTAACAGTAACTTACCTGTAAATCTGTTTTACAGTAGCAGGGCCCTACTGCATTTCATTTTAGTACTTATTTGACTATTTGTTATTATTTTTATTTATCTTTTATTTTATTAATGTATTATTTATTGTTATTATTATTATTATTATTAATTATTATTATTAATACAATAGTATTACTTATTAATTATTAATTATTATTATTAATTTATTATTTATTGTTATTATTATTATTCATAATAATTATTATTAATGTATTATTTATTGTTATTATTATTATTAATTATTATTAATACAACAGTATTATTTATTAATTAATTTTTATTATTATTATTTACTATTATTATTAATTAGGATTATTATTATTAATTAATTTATTGTTGTTATTATTTATTATTATGTCCATTTTAAATAGTTTACAAGAGCAGTTTTCATTCATCAATGTATTTTAAATACATTTTGTGATACAAGATGTTAATGAATAATTTATTCATTAACTGTCTCCTTCTGCTCACTACAGTAGCAGTACTTGATTACTTTGACTACAGTAGAATACCTCAAATTCCTAAAATGACCCACAATGCAGTGCATATACAGTAGTGAACTATAAAGAATGTATGTGGTATTTTACTTAGTGTTTTTGCACTAAATACCTGTAAAATTGCGGTCTAACAGTGTGTTTGTCACCTGTATAAAGATGTTCCAGACTCTCTCCTCGGTGAACGTCTGCTTTTTCTCTTTCAGAGAGCTGAAATGCTCAGCCAGAGGAGCTCCTTCAATTAGTTCCATTACAATGTAGAGTTTATCAGCTGAGAGGAAGAGATAAAACAAATGTGACAATTCAAAATTACAGTAAATACACTAAATTACACACCAGGGTCCAAAATCAGACGCCACAATAGAAATATGTTTTTTTTTTTTATGTGTACATGGACATAAAACTAAACTTCCCTTTTTGGTGTATGCATTATATATAATTTACTAAATTGATTTTGAACAGAAAAAGCTATATAAATGCTAAAATAAAGTCATAATAAATTATTAACAAAATAAATGTACTTTAGGGCTGCACGGAAGCGCAGTGGGTAGCACAATCGCCTCACAGAAAGAAGGTCACTGGTTCGAGCCTCGGCTGGATCAGTTGGCGTTTCTGTGTGGAGTTTGCATGTTCTCCCTGTGTTAGCGTGGGTTTCCTCCGGGTGCTCCGGTTTCCCCCACAAGTCCAAAGACATGCGGTATAGGTGAATTGGGTAAGCTAAATTGTCCGTAGTGTATGTGTGTGAATGAGTGTGTGTGTATGTTTCCCAGTGATGGGTTGCAGCTGGAAGGGCATCCGCTGTGTAAAACATGTGCTGGATACGTTGGCGGTTCATTCCGCTGTGGCGACCCCAGATTAATAAAGGGACTAAGCCGAAAAGAAAATGAATGAATGAATGTACTTTAATCTTATAAATAACTTTTGTGAAAATAAAAGATAAAATATGTACCACTGTCATTCAGTGTAAGAAATATATTTACACAACATGCTTGTTCTGACATTTAGTTGCTGGAATTTATAAAAGAGTAAGTGATCATACTAAATTCTTTCTATTTTAAATGATTAAAACTATATTAAAAAGATAAAATAGTATTTGGGGCTGCATTGTGAGTCTTTTAATTTGTCATCAAATGTTTCTTGTTTTAAATTTGCCTGACAAGATTTTCAGTATAAACTATTGTTTCGCTGAATGACAGCATTAAATCATGGTAAAAATGTATGATTTTAATTTTTGCTTAAAAAAAGCACAGGAAGCATTCTACTTTTATTGTTTTGATATGTGAAAACTCCCTTCTGTCTTTGTCCTATATTACTGTCAATTATATACCTTTTTCGTCATAATTATTATATAGTAATTTGCATTTTTTTAAAACGGGGGTGGTGCGGTGGCACAGTGGGTAGCGATGTCGCCTCATAGCAAGAAGATCGCCGGTTCGAGCCTCGGCTGGGTCAGTAGGCATTTCTCCTAACTGTGTGGAGTTTGCATGTTCTCCCCGTGTTGGCGTGGGTTTCCTCTGGGTGCTCCGGTTTCCCCCACAAGTCCAAAGGCATGCACTATAGGTGAATTGGGTAAGTTAAATTGTCCGTAGTGTATGTGTGTGTATGAGTGTGTATGGGTGTTTCCCAGTGATGGGTTGCAGCTGGAAGGGCATCCGTTGTGTAAAACATATGCTGGATAAGTTGACGGTTCATTCCGCTGTGGCGACCCCTGATTAGTAAAGGGACTAAGCCGAAAATGAATGAATGAATGAATAAATGAATGAATGAATAAATGAAAAAAAAAGTGACCAGAGGTCTAAACCGTTGAACTTCACTGTACATGCCACTTTGAGCATTTATGTATGCAAAAAAACCCCAATCAAAATAGTATTTACCTTCTAAAAACGTTTTGAAGTATTTTACAATGTTCGGATGAGACATCTGAAAAGAAAGACAAATTACATATTTAACAATTTCATTAATTTTAGCAGCAAAATTTCACTCAAGATTTTTTTTAAATACTTCCATGGTGGAATCCAGTTGTGTTGTAGCCAGCTTATTCATGACCAATTTTATTTGTTTAATATTAATGGTATTTATTGTATGCATACTTATTTTTATATATTTGTTTTTATCATTTTTTGTTTGATTTGTCCACCCGATTATGTTTTTAGAGACGTATGCGTCACTGTATAGAGGCATAGGAATAGGAAGTGTGTTTGGATATAACTTTGACCACACTGTTGTTATTGTTTATTTACTCACTTGCTGGAAATTAGAACTAAATTTAGAAATAGTTTTGAAACAAATCGTTGCGCTTAACAAATGTATGAAATTAAATATGTAATGGATGTGATGAGGGCGACACGGAGGCTCAGTGGCCTCACAAGAAGGTCGCTGATTCGAGCCCTGGCTGGGTCAGCTGGCATTTCTGTGTGGAGTTTGCATGTTCTCCCCGTGTTGGCGTGGGTTCCCTTCGGGTGCTTTGGTTTCTACCACACTCCAAAGACATGCACTATAAGTGAATTGAATAAGCTAAATTGGCCGTAGTGTATGTGTGTGTATGGGTGTTTCCCAGTGCTGGGTTGCAGCTGGAAGGGCATCCGCTGCGTAAAACATATGTTGGATAAGTTGGCGGTTCATTCCGCTGTGGCAACCCCTGATTAATAAAGGGACTAAGCCAAAAAGAAAATGAATGAATGAATAGATGTGATGTGTGTCCACCACCATTTCCCGAAAAGGCAAAATGGAGGAGGCTCATTCTGTAGATGGTCTTTAACTGTTTTCTGGCTACTGTAGTGTTCAGTTTTTACACTTACAAAATCTGACATGTAAATAGCAAATGCGCCATGGCGCGACGCAACTGACTCTTGAAGGAAAAGGGGAGATGAGACTCTGATTGGTTTAATGCACGTTATGCCAAAAGAGAATAAAGATAATCCTTTTCAGATCATGTGCCTTGTGCACAGACGTTTTTCCCGTCCTTAAAAGAGCAAAAGTGGATTTGGACAGACTCGTAGTGCAATTGCACCTGAAAGATTATGTGCATTTTAGTTCAGTTACATTTACATTGAATAAACTCTGATGTGATCAATTCTCTGTATGTTGGGGGTGACCTGTGCCTCAACCCCATACAAACTGATAGGTGTGAACTATATGACCCTTTTACGATGGGTGTGAGCCTTTTGAGTTCTCAATGGGTATAAGCCAAACGACAGCTGAAACATCTGATAAGAGGGTCCTGCTGAGCCTTGTAAACACAGAATGGTTCGTTCCTTGTTAGTATAAAGTACTGTCTTACAGACAGTACTTTGGGTTAAGTTACTTGAAGACCGACGAGTTAACATCACTGCTGAGGAACTGCACTATTCATTGTCTTCAATAAAGTCTTTTCCCCATAAGAACTTTGGTCAGCTTACTTATTATGTATTAGAGTCATCTAATACATTGGCGAGCCACCCAAGAACGGTTAAGCCAAATACAGCAAAATCTAACACACCATAAGCTTTAGACTTTGTCCCTAGATTGGTAAAATAGAGCCCTAGGTGGACGTCTGACCTGAATGAAGTGGAATGAAATGGTGGAGCTGTTTCTGAATGAGATGCACATTAACCTGTTCTTTAATGATGGTCATTTCAGACACGATCTTCTCAACACTGCTGTCTCTGGATCTCTTGTCTTTGCCAAAGGCCGGATTGTGAAAGTTGACCTCTTTTAGTGCCAGAATGTTCTGTCCGCTCTGCTTTCGAACCTATGATTGGGCGCAAAAAACAATAGTGAATGACTTGATTTAACTATTAACCAATAATAACCAGCATGTCATCTTGACCTTAAAGACGCTGCCAAAAGCTCCGCTGCCCAGATGCTCCAAAACCGCATAACCATTGACCACTCTTATAGGAGGACAGTTCTGGTTTACTGTCTCGATGCTTTCCCTAAGAATGTCCAACTCTTCTGGCTACAGATTAACACAGTCGTAGTGTGAACAAGCAAGACAATTACATTTGTATAAAGTGTATTTTAAGTGTGTAAGATTTACAGGATCTTACAGATAAAAGCATGATTTTCTCCTGCAGCGGTTCATATGCAGTAATGTCTCGTACGTAGTGGCCAACATCGATAAACACCTCAAACAAATCTGGAGAAAACAGTCTGGAAAAAAGAAACATTTAGAACAAATAGATATTTTAAAATGGTTTCATAAAAGTAAGGATATTAATGAATAAATAAATAAAAAACATCTATATTATCATGCAGAAAAAAAAACTAAAATAAATCTTTAAAAAAAACTATTCATGGGCGACGCGGTGGCGCAGTGGGTAGCACAATCGCCTCACAGCAAGAAGGTTGCTGGTTCGAGCCTCGGCTGGGTCAGTTGGCATTTCTGTGTGGAGTTTGCATGTTCTCCCCGTGTTGGCGTGGGTTTCCTCCGGGTGCTCCGGTTTCCCCCACAAGTCCAAAGACATGCGGTACAGGTGAATTGGGTAAGCTAAATTGTCCATAGTGTATGTGTGTGTATGAGTGTGTATGGATGTTTCCCAGTGATGTGTTGCGGCTGGAAGGGCATCCGCTGCGTAAAACATATGCTGGATAAGTTGGCGGTTCATTCCGCTGTGGCGACCCCAGATTAATAAAGGGACTAAGCCGAAAATAAAATGAATGAATGAATGAAAACAATATTCATAAATTATCTTTAAAAATGTAAATAAACAAGACACAAAAATTATTTCAATTAAATGTAGAATATATAAAAATAGTGAATAAAAGAAAAAAAAAGTACAAATGAAACAAACCACATATTTTACGCAGATGTTATATGTAAAAATAAAACATTAAATAAATATTCCGAAATATAAATATAAAAAAATGGATAAGCAAACAATTTGATAATTAAAAAAAAAGAAAAAATAAGGAAAATGTAAATTATTTCTATAAAATTACAAAAAAAACTTAAATACCTTTTAAAGTGATGTCTATTGCGTTCCATACTAAAGAGGAATCGCAGTGCTCTGAAAGCATAACACTTCAGAAAATAAGAAGCAACGTTAATTTCTTTTACACATACTTACAGGAAATAAACTGAAAATTAAGATATTGCATTTAATTAATTCCATGTAAAACTATCATCTACCATTGCAATCTATACTGTACATTATAAAAGATCCTTTATATAAACACAAATATTTTAGCATCAGTATTCCTTTTTTCTTAATAATTCCAACCCAGGGTTATTCTGAAAACGTACCCCTATATACATTTCTGGAGAGCGCCAAATACGCCCCAGTAACGTTTTTTTTGCAGTTTTTGTTTTCGCAAATCCACCAGAGGCCGCTGTGTGTGCTTTTTGAGATCTCAGATTTCTCTGCTCTTCTCACATAAATCCACCAGAGGCCGCTGTCGGCTGACTGACTGACTCACTGACCGACCGACCAACCAATTGAACAGTGTCGTCACGGTCAGCTCTTCTTTGTGTCTCAAGTCAGCTGACCTATGCTGCAAGCCACTGGACAAACTGGTAATAGCAGTAAAGCCGTCAGCTGGTAAGCGGTCAGCTGGTAAGCGCCATCATACCGCCCCGTATCGTTTGTTTTAAAGACGAAATGCAGCCCTAAGTACATAATGGCTACATAATGGCTCTGGCTACATAATTTGCAGTCTCCAGAAATGTATATAGGGCTACGTTTTCAGAATGAGCCTATGTTACAACAACATTCATTAATAAATACATTTCATATTTCAGTATAATTCAAATGAAGCCTGTCGTACCTGTAGAGATTTTGCTTGAGGTTCTTTAAAATTCTGTGGCAAAATCAATTTGGCGATAATATACACACCGTTCTCCTAAAACAGAATGAAAATTAATTAAAGATTCATTAAAAATGAAAATATGAGATGAATAAATGTCTTTAATGAAAGCATTCTGATGGAATACCTGCACCACATTATGCGCGGTTGTATCATCCAATACAAGCTCGGTTATCGCTGCACAGCATGCTGGGAACAGGAACAAGAGTTGCTTTTCTTAATAATGGCTTTATTATATTATCCTATTCTAGCAAAACAAAACTGAATAGATCCTTATGTAGAAAAAAACGTAACATATCTCAAACATATCTGTGCCACATTTGTTTGTCTCACAAAAATGCGTGATTATATACTGTGGTGAGGGGGCGGGGCCAAGAGCCGTGGGAACGAAATGAGGCTGTGGCGTAAGTGAATACACCTGTGGCGCACACCGGCCTCGAATCCCACGGAAGAAGCTCTGGACTATAAGAGGAGGAACGATGGCAGAGGAAGCGGAGAGAGGTCCAGGCCTGGACAGTTATGTTCTGTTTGTTTTGGTTTAGATGACAGTCTCAGGTGGCCACCGGAAAGAAGGAGGCGGAGAACCGACGCACTTTAAAAGGTATTTATTAATAAAAGGGATGGCAGTGTTCGTGAGGAAGAGTAAACCAAAACAAACAGAACATAACTGTCCAGGCCTGGACCTCTCTTAGCTTCCTCTGCTATCGTTCCTCCTCTTATAGTCCAGAGCTCCTTCCGTGGGATTCGAGGCCGGTGTGCGCCAAGGGTGTATTCACTTACGCCATGGCTTCATTCCGCTCCCACGGCTCTCGGCCCCGCCCCCTCACCACATATACCGTTTATGTGAAATAAATAAATGTGAGATAAATAAATGAATAAATGTCTTTGTGGGTCTGCAGAGCACGTGAGACTGTCTGTGGCAGTGTTGACAGTTCTCGAGCACACAGAACGAGCGTTATGAAACAGGTAAAGGAGAGAAGATTTTCCACTACTTCAACGCTCGCGGATGTTTGTTTATATTGGGCGAATACAAAAAAAAGTGTAAAAGGATGTTAATAATGGTAAAAAAAAAAAGTCACTAAATATACTTGGGCGCCCGTTAATATACCTGGGCGGCCCGCCCAAGTAAAGTCTATGTTTGGGAAGCATTGAGTCTACGATCTATTACGGCCTGTTAATTATCTTATTTTATCATATGAACAACAGCAAGCAGCACAACTCCAGCAATTATTAGGGTCATAATTCCTGTATTTTCTGAGTCTCCTCACCTGCCTGTAGACTGATGGTGTTCTCTGCTGTTTCATGAGCGCTCACCACCGCTGACACCTGCTGACTGTGGATTCTGCCTGCTGCATTGGCGCTGGAAATTGTATCAATGGTGGAGCGGTCGGAGACGTACACTCGTTCTCTGGAAAAATAGTTAAAGTACAATTACAAGGACCTAAGATGCCCCCTTTAAACATTAACTAAACAAATTATATAAAAATTTAATCAAAATGATGTAATATAATATTTATATGTTTGTGTGAAAAAAAATAGATTGCAGCAAATACAGTTTTTTTAAAACCTCTGCGGTCACACTGCACTTTTCGCCCCATAAACTTCCATTCATAAGCACACGAATGCAGCAGACCGGAAACACAAGCTTGTATGAAAAGTTTTGCATGTCGCTGTGTTGCAAACTTCAAGCTTGATGAACTCTGACCTGCGAAATTGCATCACGTGATTGTGTGACCAATAGATCAAAACATGACCTCTCTGTGCAGAAATTTCAAATATGGAGCAATTGCGTCTTTAACGTCTAATCAACTTGTTTAATCCCGCCTCTTTTTGCAGCACCGCATGACAGAATTTTGCATGCTTAAAATCTAGTGTGACCGCAGCTTGAGGCACAGATGTCAAGCACAGTTCTTGGAGGGCTGCAGTTCTGCACAGTTTAGTTCCAACCCTAATTAAACACAGCTGATCTAACTAATTGACTCCTTCAGGCTTGTTTGAAACCTGCAGGTAATTGTGTTGAAGCAAGGTTGGAACTAAACTCTGCAGAACTGCGGCCCTCCAGCAACATCCCTGTTCTAAGGGCTAAGGTCCTGTGAAATTAAAATGAAAATATTTTTGATGTTAGTTTTTTTTTTTTTTTTTTTGCAGTATATATTGCGTTATAAATAAAATTTTATGAGATGACTTCATATCTCTATTTGGAAAGAATTTATAATGCAATCAAGAAAAAGATTGAAATAAGTGTTTTATCGTTTTCCGAGTCTAAAACTCAAGTACAGTAACTGAATGATAAAAATAAAAATAATTCAATACAATTAATCATAGTTAATGTCACAAGCAGCACAATTTATTATGCCTGAATGATTTAAAAATCATTATACAATCACAGGCATTGAAAAACACATGCAAATGATGAATTATAATACAAATTCAACATTGCATATCCTGCGATGTGACTATTGCGAATGATCACATTGCGATATTGATGCTGAAATGATATATCGTGCAGCCCTGGTCTGTTAGTTTGAATGATATCTATTATCTAGTGTGCTCCAAAACAGTGACAAAATTTGCGTTTAGGAAATATAAAACTGATATAAACATCTAAAGCTTTCAGTTTGTCACTTCCGCCTACATGGATCAACATTTTTTTTCACGTC
Source organism: Danio choprae (assembly GCA_903798125.1). Classification (NCBI taxonomy): domain Eukaryota; kingdom Metazoa; phylum Chordata; class Actinopteri; order Cypriniformes; family Danionidae; genus Danio; species Danio choprae. The sequence continues at coordinate 1,769,237 of CAIGQW010052695.1, forward strand.
GCCTCATCAAATCTTCTGACCAATCAAATGCTCTCTAGTATTTGACATGCCCCGCCCCTTTCAAGACGCTTCTCATTTGCTTTTCATTTGATGTGCTTGAGCTCAACCACTCTCACTGGCAGAGCTCTGATAAAAACTAAACACTATTGGCTGTTTTGTTAAAAAGGGAGGAGCTACTCTATGCCCCACCCTCTCTTAATTTTTTAGTTGAGATTACATCAAGCATCAAATAAAAAATGCACATGTCAAAGCACTTCACAGGACCATTAAGGAGGAAATCCTAGAGCCGCCTCTGGACCCCATTATGCAGTAAAGGATGCTGAAAGTGAAAAAACACAAATCAAAATTAGCATGACCCACCCATGTAAGATACGCAGCAGTTGCTGCACGCCACCCCAGGCCCGGACCTCAGCGCTGGTGTCGGTATCCTGACAGAGCTGAACGAGAACCCAAACGGTGCTCCACAGCAGCTTCAGGTGCTCTGAGTGCAGGAGACTGAGGAGAACCGGCACACCGTCACACTGACGCAGCTGATCCCGCACACACTGCACCGAGCACAGCAACCTCAGCAGCTCCGCACTCAGCCTGAGCATGGACACATACATGAGGACAATTCATATCAAAATGAACTAAGATTTAAAGGCATCAGTGCACCATACAAAACTGCAATGTTTTTTTAAGCAGCCCGATTACACCTGTAGTTATTTTTATCATACATACAGTGTTCAGCATAAATGAGTACACCCCTTACAGATGTCATTTAAATATTTTCTATAGGTTGCTACACAATAAGATGTTTGTGTGTATATACATTGTGTGTATATACTGTACATATTAGGATGTAATGTATTTGCAAAGACAAAACTGGAAATAATTTAACAAAATAACTTAAGGTCGTGGTGCAAAAATTAGTACACCCAAATTAATGTTAAGGACAAAAATATTACATTAAATATTAATAAACAGAACCATAAAAAATGTACAAATTAGTCGACATTTTGCAGTTTGTAATAATTTTTTTGCAAAACTTTACCTAATCTTTACCTAAAGATGTTCAGTGACCAAACTCTTATTTTAATGGATATTCATTCATTTATTCATTTTCTTTTCGGCTAAGTCCCTTTATTATTCTGGGGTCGCCACAGCGGAATGAACCGCCAACTTATCCGGCATATGTTTTACGCAGCGGATGCCCTTCCAGCTGCAACCTATCACTGGGAAACATCCACACATACTCATTCATACACATACACTACTGACAATTTAGCTTACCCAATTCACCTATAGCGCATGTCTTTGGACTTGTGGGGGAAACCGGAGCACCCGGAGGAAACCCACGCCAACACGGGGAGAACATGCAAACTCCACACAGAAATGCCAACTGACCCAGCTGAGGCTCGAACCAGCGACCTTCTTGCTGTGAGGCGATTGTGCTTAGTTTAAATGCACTGAAATATGCTGTCTATATACACTGAGAAATGGATTAAAACATTCATTTTATAAGGAGGTGTCCTCATAAAATCGATAATTAATAATAGTTATCGATATTTAAATGAAATATATTTTACTTATTGCTATTACTGCTATTATTTATTGTATTGCTGAATACAAATACAAATTTCTTAAAAAAAAAATCCCACACAACCACAAAAGATATATACGTTTTTTTGATCTTGTAATTGTCAACTTACAACATCCAAATCTTGTACTTAATTTCTCAAAACAAAAACTGATGACAGCTGAAATATCTGAGAAATTAAACATCACAAGCTTAATGCGTTTCTAATAACATTGTGTCAGTGTTCGTCCACGTGTCATTTGTTTTGTCATGTGATTCCTTT
>CAIGQW010052695.1:1892264-1910296 GCA_903798125.1 Danio choprae
ATGTTGTTCTATCAGATTGTTCTTTCTGTTGTTTGATCTTTTGATAGATGTATTGTTCTATCGGACTGTTCTTCTATTGTTTGCTCTTTTGACAGTTTAATCATTTGGTAGTTCTACTCTATTGTTCAGACTGTTCTACTGCTTGATCACTATTGTTCTATCCTTTATCCGTTTGTTCCTTCTACTGTTCAACAATACTCTGTTGTTCTGTCAGACCTGCAGTGAAAGGTGTGTGTGATTGGATCCTATTAAGCGTCAGCATTGCTTTAGATCGAGGGTCTCTGATCTCTCAGAACCGCACAAAAGTGATCCATTTTTCCCCCAACAGAGACGTTTAAGAGTGCGCTTCAGTGTTCTTGCCGAAGGTCTTCATTGCGGGAGCTCCAGTGAACCCGACTGCTCTCTCTTTTGTGTTCTCCACGATGGCTTTTTTAGTGCCGTAACGCCGCTTCAGCAGAAAGCATTGTGTGCCGTCTGTCCCTGCGCTTCTTTCTGGGTTTTTTGTGCGGGTGATTACAGACAGGGAGCTTGTCGTTCTTATTTATTCACGCAGGTTCATGCCTCTATTCCCCACCGCCTCTCATCTAGTCTCTGTGTAAAAAAATGCTCTTCTCTTTTCTACAAAAGAGGTCTCACTTTACTGAGCTGCCGACTGATCTGGAACGAGAGTGATGTGCTCGAGGGAGCTGAAGTTCCTCTTCACTTTTTTCTGTGAATTCTCATTATTGCAACAGCCGCTTCATTGTCTTTTGCAAGAAGAAGCGCAAAAAGGTCAAATCCAAACAAATTTGGAGGAGTGCATCGGGTTGTGCAATCTATTCATTTATTTAGTAGATGAGGATGAAATCTGATGCCGGTTGATGTCGAAAGCGGAAACTCACAAATATGAGGTCAGTCGGTGGGATAAAGGCTAATGAAATATAAAATGGGAGGAAATCAGAATAAACAGGAGAGACAGGGAAAGGGTGAAAATGATTTAAAGTATATTTACGGCAAAATACTGTAGAGTTTTGTTGTTAACTTTAGCATTAGGAATAAAAATAAGGAAGGGGTTTTCTCTTATATTTTCTCTTTTCTCTTATATATGAAGGGGATTTGCCGGCAGCTAGCTCTCTGCAATTCCCACATGGTCGCCCACTGAACTAAGCAGGGCTGCACCTGGTCAGTACCTGGATGGGAGTTCGGGACCTGCTCGGATCGGGACTTGTGGAGCTGCGCTTCTGTGGATTTGCTCTTCAGTGTTTGAACTTTTAGCAGTGAAACTTCAAACCACACTGAACTGAACTCAACTCTGAAGTCTGGACTTTACTAGAACTTGTTAAGCTGCTTTGACACAATCTACATTGTAAAAAGCGCTATATTAATAAACTTGAATTGAAAAACTTGAATGGGAGACCACATGGGAAAGCTAGGTTGCTGCCGGAAGTGGTGTTAGTGAGGCCAGCAGGGGGCGCTCAACCTGCGGTCTGTGTGGGTCCTAATGCCCCAGTATAGTGAAGGAGACTCTATACTGCTCAGTGAGCGCCGTCTTTCGGATGAGATGTTAACTCTCCTGACTCTCTGTGGTCGTGAAAAATCCCAGGATGTCCTTCGAAAAAGAGTAGGGGTTCAACCCCGGCATCCTGGCCAAATTTGCCCAACGGCCAACGACCATCCTCATATCATAATTGACTTCATCACTCTGTCTTCTCTCCACCAATCAGCTGGTGTGTGTTGTGCAGTCTGGCGCAATATGGCTGCCGTCGCGTCATCCAGGTGGATGCTGCACACTGGGGGTGGATGAGGAGACTCCCCCCAATGTGAAAAGACCTTTAAGTGTCCAGAAAAGCGCTATATAAATGTAAGGAATTATAATTATTATTATTATTATTATTATTATTATCTATTGTGCTGTCATAATGCAAAATTTAGATTTCATTTTATTTCTCATTAGGAAAATTGTTTTACTTTAATTTTGTCTATTTTTTGTCTCATTTATTTATTTTCATTATGATTAATTTGATTTATTATTTCTTTAACTCTGGAAAAATCTCAGAAAACATTCAAATGACACCATTTGGAGTAAAAGTTTGCACCAAAATATAGCAACAAACAATACCAATTTTGACATTAACTAAAAAAAAAGAGGAAAGCATTTCTCCTGACTAATTATTTTTATGCATTATTAAATTACTACATTAATTTAATTTCTTTTAAACTACCTAACACTGTCTTTTTTATTAATTATTTTATTTGTTATACTTTTATTTAGGGGCAGCACGGTGGCGCAGTGGGTAGCACAATCGCCTCACAACAAGAAGGTCGCTGGTTTGAGCCCCGGCTGGGTCAGTTGGCATTTCTGTGTGGAGTTTGCATGTTCTCCCTGTAATTGGCCGCAGTGTATGAGTGTGAATAAGTGTGTATGGATGTTTCCCAGTGATGGGTTGCAGCTGGAAGGGCATCCGCTGCATAGAACATATGCTGGATAAGTTGGCGGTTCATTCCGCTGTGGCGACCCCAGATTAATAAAGGGACTAAGTCAAAAAGAAAACGAATGAATGAACGAATATACTTTTATTTCCTATTACATTTTTGTTTCCTTTTTTCCCCTTTATTTTGTTTTACACATTTATAAAAGAAACTTTCTTTTCTTTCGTAGAATGTCAATATCTCTTAATTTCTCTCATTCTTGGCACAATGGCGTGGGATAATGCTTTATTTCTGAGCTTGTAGACCAGGTTCAGTCACTGTTAAAGGTCACTCTAGTTTTTGGACTATTGACCTTATTCTGCAGTGCGGAAGAGCGCTCGTTGTTGCGATTGTTTTAGAACGTCCCATTCAGTTCCCTATGGGAGAAATGTCTAGGAATGACAAACGGCAGAAAACGGTCAAACTACTCGCTCTACAAACAAGCAGAATAATATAATAAGAAAATATCAGTTCACAACTTCAAGCCGCACATCGAGCTGTTATTAACGTCTAGAAATTAATGGAAGTGAATGAGAACGGAAGTCTTGAGTCAAAAAGATTCCGATGGCCGCACCTGTAGTGTTATATTTAAATGTAATACATTCATTCATTCATTTTCATTTCGGCTTAGTCCCTTTATTAATCTGGGGTCGCCACAGCGGAATGAACCGCCAACTTATCCAGCATATGTTTTACGCAGCGGATACCCTTCCAGCTGCAACCCATCTCTGGGAAACATCCATACACACCCATTCATACTCATGCACTACGGACAATTTAGCTTACCCAATTCACCTATACCGCATGTCTTTGGACTTGTGGGGAAAACCGGAGCACCCGGAGGAAACCCACGCCAACACAGGGAGAACATGCAAACTCCACACAGAAACGCCAACTGACCCAGCCGAGGCTCGAACCAGCGATCAGCGACCTTCTTGCTGTGAGGCGAACGTGCTACCCACTGCGCCACTGTGAGGCCCAAATGTAATACAATAAAACTGATATGTGTCTGAGACTAGCGTGGTCAATTCAGTGAACTGCATATCAATTTGTAGCGTAATGCTTTAAGATCAAGATCAAGGTCTCTGCTGTTCATTTTTTAGTCAGCAGAAGATGCAGTATTTGTGAAGCCGCTGTTTGACCATCTGCTGATCTCCAGCTGAGTGGATGTGGAGCTGAAGGTCGAGCAGATTCATTCAGTTCAACACAATGCAGATCCTCACGTGACAACAACTAAAAGAGCGGACACAGAGACGCTCGGCAGGACCACATGACACTCTTTTGGATGTTGAGGGATACATTGAAATAGCAAGCAAAAGCCAAACTGAAGGACTGCTAAAACTGACAGTAAAATGAAAAAGGAAAAACACACAGCAGTGCCATAGTGAGCTGACAAACTAGGCCGCATTTTAAGGCATCAGCTGATGCATATATTAAAGACTGACTTTAAACTTGATATTGATGGTGATGTCCTGCTTATTTATGTTATTGTTTTAATTAGTTTTTTAAAATTTAATAGCAGTTTGTTTTTATTTATCTTGGGATTTTTCCCACTATACTTCATTAGTGATATGAAGACGTGGATTTATGCCAAAGGTTTAGTTCCCTTTAAAAGGTATGTTTATTTTGCTACTTTAAAAGGATTTGTTATGTTATGTTGTTATATGTTATGTTATTATATTTTATGTTATATTATATGTTATGTCATGTTAAATCTTATGTTATGTTATATGTTATGCTTTATGCTATGATATATGCTATATGTTATGTAATGTTATGTTATGCTGTTATTTGTTATGTTATATTATATGTTATACGTTATGTTATGTTGAATGTTATGTTAAATGTTGTTTAAATGTTGTGTTAGATGTCAGGTTATGTTATATCATATATTATGTTATATGTCATGTTGTTATGTTATGTTGAATGTTATGTTATATGTTATGTTATATGCTATGTTATGTTGTAGTGCTATATGTTATGTTGTGTTGAAAGTTATGTTAAATGTTGTTGGATGTTATGTTATATGTTATGTTATGTCATGCTATATGCTATGGTAATATGTTATGTTAATGTTATGTTAAATGTTGTTAAATGTTATGTTATATGTTATGTCATGTGTTATGTTATATGCTATGTTATATATTGTGTTAGGTTGTTATGTAATGGGCCTCACAGTGGCGCAGTGGGTAGCACGTTCGCCTCACAGCAAGAAGGTCGTTGGTTCGAGCCTCGGCTGGGCCAGTTGGCGTTTCTGTGTGGAGTTTGCATGTTCTCCCTGTGTTGGCGTGGGTTTCCTCCGGGTGCTCCGGTTTCCCCCACAAGTCCAAAGACATGCGGTACAGGTGAATTGGGTAGACTAAATTGTCTGTAGTGTATGAGTGTGAATGGGTGTGTATGGATGTTTCCCAGAGATGGGTTGCAGCTGGAAGGGCATCCGCTGCGTAAAACATATGCTGGATAAGTTGGCGGTTCATTCCGCTGTGGCGACCCCAGATTAATAAAGGGACTAAGCCGAAATGAAAATGAATGAATGAATGTTATGTAATGTTATATGTTGTTATGGTTTGTTATGTTATATGTTGTTATGGTTTATGTTGTGTTATGTGTTATGTTATATGTTGTTATGGCCTATGTTATGTTATACAATGTGTTATGCTATATGTTGTTATGTTATATGTTTTGTTTTATGTCATGTTATGTCATGTTATGTTATGTCATGTCATGTCATGTCATGTTATGTCATGTCATGTCATTAATTTTTAGGAATTCAAAATAGACCCCTGATATAAAGACCTGTTTAGAAATACTTAGTTATTATTAAAATGTATTAATTAAATCTCAACTATATTAATTATATTAATTACTCTATTTTTGCAGTATACTATATGTTTTATTTAATTTAAATAAATGTATTATTAATTGTTTAATTCATCGTCATCTTTCCAGCTACTTTCACTCCACACTGCTCTCTTGTATTGTCATTAGTGGTGCACTGAGTGTCTGTGCACCAAACTCAGTGCAGTTTTTCATCCCGTTCTAATTTAAGACTCCTCTTTCCTTCATCACAGCACAGCAGATGCCTTTCTGACATGAAGACTCTTCCACAAGGTAAACAGAATGTTTATGTTCCCTTCTAAAATGTATTTTTATGCTCATCGCAGTCACACTGTGGGATAAACAACAGATTTTTTTTCACACTAGAACAGTGTTACATGTTTCACTGACTTCTGTACTTAAATTATCCCAAATATTTGTTCAAATCCAGAGAAATCCTACATTTTAACTAGATAGTAGCACAAAGTGAGAGAGAGAGAGAGAGAGAGAGAGAGAGAGAGAGAGAGAGAGAGAGTCTGCAGTGGCGCCGCTCCGCCTGTGTGTGTTTGAGCAGCAGATCCCGCTGATATCAGTGGCGTCTCCAAAACACACGACAAACACACAAAATCACCAGCGCACGCAAATATTCCTGAGTCACGACGCAAAACCGTCAATGTCTGGAAATAAACATTTTCATGGATTGATGAGTCATGCAAAATAAGGAAACTCACCAGCCCGAGGCTTTGTGGATTCTCTCTTTATGTGCATGCAAACTAAAAACAAAAGGTCGTTTCGAACATTCAAAATAATATTAATCACGTAATTAATTAATTAAACACTTCATGTAAATGTAACTTCATTCGTTTGTTTAATTCATGTATTTAATTTATGTATTTATAGGTTATTAGTTGACTAAAACAAAATAAAAATATAAAAGTAGGTAAAACAAATGTGTGTATAATAAATATATAGATATATAGAGGAATAAGTGTGTAAAATAACAGAAAATGTTCTGGCAGTTTATTACAAGGGTTTAGTAGTGTAATATACAGCACCAACCCAGACAATATTCATTCATTCATTTTAATTTCGGCTTAGTCCCTTTATTATTCTGGGGTCGCCACAGCGGAATGAACCGCCAACTTATCCAGCATATGTTTTACGCAGCGGATGCCCTTCCAGCTGCAACCCATCTCTGGGAAACATCCATACACACCCATTCACACACATACACTACGGACAATTTAGTCTACCCAATTCACCTGTACCGCATGTCTTTGGACTTGTGGGGGAAACCGGAGCACCCTGAGGAAACCCACGCCAACACAGGGAGAACATGCAAACTCCACACAGAAACGCCAACTGACCCAGCCGAGGCTCGAACCAGCGACTTCTTGCTGTGAGGCGAACGTGCTACCCACTGCGCCACTGTGAGGCCCCCCAGACAATATATCACTGCAAACTATTAAACATGTTCATAAAAGTCACTTTTTTCCAACTCTTCAAGGTTAAAAGTTGTTGGAAGAAAGATCAAGATCCCATAATACAATTCACAAGCATGAATAAATGAGGCGAAACAATAAAAACATGAATAACAAAATACAGAAAGTGTTTTTACTGTTTACATAAATAACAATAATTTTTAAATGTTGACTTGAAAGTGGCTTGAGATGAATCTAATGATCTGAGCTGTTATTAAAGCTACAGATTAGCTTAAAGATGCGTACAAAATTAGTCAAAAATGACTAAAATGCAAATAAAATGCTGTTGATGTTATGTCAGGAAAATAGTCATTTTATTCCATCCTTTATTAAGCCAAACTCTAAAATATTCCTTTTATATTCTTCCCCCAAACCAGAATCAAAATAGGAAAAATTTACAATTTAATTGAAATGTGTTTGTCTTTATTATATACAAAATATCATTTTTTAGAAAAATAAATACAAGCAGGGGGCGACACGGTGGCTCAGTGGTTAGCACTGTCGCCTCACAGCAAGAAGGTTGCTGTTTCGAGTCCCGGCGGGGCCAGTTGGCATTTCTGTGTGGAGTTTGCATGTTCTCCCCGTGTTGGCGTGGGTTTCCTCCGGGTGCTCCGGTTTCCCCCACACTCGAAACACATGCACTATAGGTGAATTGGATGAGTTAAATGGCCGTAGTGTATGAGTGTGTATGGGTGTTTCCCAGTGATGGTGTCACGCACTCGCTGGGTAACATGAAGGCACAGGAACACGGGATATGAACGAACCACGGATTTATTTACAAACACTTACGGAATACAGGCATTGGATGAGACAGGACACATAGACTGGGCATCGAGGTGTAGACAATTCAATACCGGACAATGAAGGACACAAACAGAAGGGTATAAATACACAGGGATGGTGATTAAACTAATAGGACACAGGGATGAACACAAGCGGGATAAATTAACACTAACGATGGCGGGAAACAGAACAAAGGGAGCACATGACAACAACAAAAGCACTTGGGCTCGACACTCCGCTGCGTAAAACATATGCTGGATAAGTTGGCGGTTCATTCCGCTGTGGCGACCCCTGATTAACAAAGGGACTAAGCCGAAAAGAAAATGAATGAATGAAACTATTAATAAAACCTTGTTACTCAGTGATACTAAAATAACACTGACAAAGTAATAAAACAAGAAAAGTGACTTAAAATAAATCTAATAACAAGATATATAATTTGTTTAATGCTTTAAAATAAAGAATTATTTTTAATTAAACTGTAGACAAATAAAAAAATAACTAAAACTTACTAAAATCCCAGTGAAATGCTATTTATGTTAAGCGAGGAATACAGTAATATTACACCTTCTTTATTTAAGCAAAATATTCATTTGATATTCTTTTAGTAGCTAACATTAAATATTAAGCATTTACAGTTGAATTCAAATGTAGTTGGCTTTATTGTAAATTTAAAAAGTTCCTGTGAAAATCCCCTACATTCATTCATTCATTTTCTTTTCGGCTTAGTCCCTTTATTAATCTGGGGTCGCCACAGCGGAATGAACCACCAACTTATCCAGCATATGTTTTACGCAGCGGATGCCCTTCCAGCTGCAACCCATCACTGAGAAACATCCATACACTCTCATTCACACACATACACTACAGACAATTTAGCTTACCCAATTCACCTATACCGCATGTCTTTGGACTTGTGGGGGAAACCGGAGCATCCGGAGGAAACCCACGCCAACACGGGGAGAACATGCAAACTCCATACAGAAATGCCAACTGACCCAGCCGAGGCTCGAACCAGCGACCTTCTTGCTGTGAGGCGATCGTGCTACCCACTGCGCCACTGTGCAGCCCAAATCCCCTATAATACACAACTATTCATTTTTGGTGTAATATAAAGGACTATAATTTCTTACCATTAAAGTACATTATGCAAAATATCTATTTTACCGTTTTTAATTTACCATGGTATACTTTTTTTGACAAATATCATCAACATGTGAAGATTTAATCATATCATACTGCATAAATCCTGCAGCTTTTTCTCATGTCAATGTATTGTTCAGTTTTGATCATCAATGATTTACAGTGATTTACAGCAGTCAGAAAAAGCAGGGAAACATAAATCATCCTCAAAGTGCATTTCTAAATAATTCGAGCAGAAATACTCAACCATAATTCCCTGAGAAGTGCCCTAGACTTGTCCTTTATTACATGGAAATTTTGTCATTAGCAAAATAATAAATCAGTAAGCGCAGACTGTGTATTAATGGCGATTTCATCTGCACTTTGCATTCCTCGGGTGAAAAAAGGAGCAATAATTGAAGTCTGAATAATTGTGCGCTTATGTTTTTCATTGGCGTTATTGACAGAAAGTCCTCATGGCAGAAGGTTATCTGAGGTTTACACACCTTCGCAATCTGTTTGCTCTGTTATTAGTCCGTCTTTATGACGCCGGACGACTACAGACAGTTTATTCATATTTGTTGGAGAAAAAGTTTCTTTGGCATCCAGAAAAATCCAGATCAAGCATTGCAAATGAGTCAGTTTGTGTCACATGCAAAGTCTCATGTCTCTTCTAGTCTTAATAAGTAAATACATAAGTAAGTAATAATAAATAAATAAATACATACATTCATACATACATACATACATTGATAAATAGGTAAGTAGATAAGTTAACAAGTATTCATTCATTCATTCATTCATTCATTTTCTACCGCTTATCCGGGGCCGGGTCGCGGGGGCAGCAGTCTTAGGAGAGAAACCCAGACTTCCCTCTCCCCAGACACTTCCTCCAGCTCCTCCGGGGGGATCCCAAGGCTTTCCCGGGCCAGCCGAGAGACATAGTCCCTCCAGCGTGTTCTGGGTCTTCCCCGAGGCCTCCTCCCGGTGGGACATGCCTGGAACACCTCCCTAGGTAGGCGTCCAGGAGGCATCGGAAGCAGATGCCCGAGCCACCTCAGCTGGCTTCTCTCGATGTGGAGGAGCAGCGGCTCTACTCCGAGCTCCTCCCGGGTGACAGAGCTCCTCACCCTATCTATAAGGGTGCGACCTGCCACCCTGCGAAGGAAACTCATTTCGGCCGATTGTATTTGAGATCTTGTCCTTTCGGTCATGACCCAAAGCTCATGACCATAGGTGAGAGTAGGAACGTAGATTGACCGGTAAATCGAGAGCTTTGCCTTTCGGCTCAGCTCCTTCTTCACCACAACGGACCGGTACATCGACCGCATTACTGCTGCCGCTGCACCAATCCGCCTGTCAATCTGACGTTCCATCCTTCCCTCACTCGTGAACAAAACCCTGCTTTTAGATCTTTGTTTCAGTTGTTTCTGTGATGTACTGAAATATAATTACAAGCACTTTTATGCAAAGAGTCAGTATTTGCAGTGTGGACCCTTCTTTTTCAGGACCTCTGCAATTCGACTGGGCATGCTCTCAATCAACTTCTGGGCCAAATCCTTTTTGTTTGTCCACCTGCCTCTTGAGGATTGAGCACAAGTTCTCAATGGGATTAAGCTCTGGGGAGTTTCCAGGCCATGGATCCAAAATTTCAACGTGTTGGTCCCCGAGCCACTTAGATATCACTTTTGCCTTATGGCACGGTGCTCCATTGTGCTGGATAGTGCATTGTTCTTCACCAAACTGTTGCTGGATTGTTGGAAGAAGTTGCTGTTGGAGGGTGTTTTGGTACCATTCTTTATTCATGGAAAGGGGCTTCATCGGAGGATATGACTTTGCCCCAGTCCTCAGCAGTCCATTCGCCATACTTTTAGCAGAAGATCAATCTGCTCCTGATGTTCTTTTTTGGAGAGAAGTGGATTCTTTGCTGCCCTTCTTGACACCAGGCCTTCATCCAAAAGTCTTCGCCTCACTGTGTGTGCAGACGCGCTCACACCTGCCTGCTGCCATTCCTGAGCAAGCTCTGCACTGGTGGCACTCCGATCCCACAGCTGAATCCTCTTTAGGAGACCATCCTGGCGCTTGCTGGACTTTCTTGGACGCCCTGAAGCCTTCTTAACAAGAATTGAACCTCTTTCCTTGAAGTTCTTGATGATCCTATAAATTGTTGATTTAGGTGGAATCTTAGTAGCCACAATATCCATGCCTGTGAAGCCATTTTTATGCAACGCAAAAAATTCTATTGTGTGTCTATTGTGCTTTAATGCACAACCAAGCATTCATGTTGATTCTGCAGTGAGAAAACATGATCAATAAATAATACAAAACCAACATTTGATCAGTATTGGAGATTAAAAGACTAGATTACTAGATTACTAGATTAAAGACTTATCTTTTTAGTAAAGCATACACTCAATGCAGCGCATAACAGTATAATGTATGAGTGTGCTCCTCCTGTCTTAGTACACCAGCCATTGCGTTAGAAACTCTCATATGCTTTACATATTTGTTATATAACGGCTATTTTCATCTATAACAATCCATTTTCTTTCTAGTTTTAAATCCACTATGAACAGCAGCTACGCTACATATTTTCTTTATTTTCTATTTCCACCTGGGGATACTCATCCCGAGGTCCCTACAGATTATGCAGCGCCATCGATGCGATCCTAGACCTGTGAAGAGATGATCCAAAGGTATCCTGGACCAGGCTGTACCCCGAGCTGATGCTGTGGTGGTCATGGAGGAATGGAGTGCATGAGACTGATTCCTGAAAGGCTACAGTGACGAACAAGTCTACGCTTGATCCTGTGGACCAGCCTGACCTCCCGCCGGTGCCCTACCCACACCTGCAGCTCCCACGATGGACGTCCAGCTTCTCCAGCCCCCGGCGCCTAGACTGCAGCTCCACACAGGAAGTTTGGCCAGAAGAAAAATGATCGTGCCCAACATAGCCTGGTTTCTCTCTAGGTTTTTTTTTCCTTCACTTCGTCAATTGGTGAAGTTTTTTTCCTCGCCACTGTTGCCACTGGCCTGCTCGGATCGGGACTTGTGGAGCTGCGCTACAGTGGATTTGCTCTTCAGTATTGAACTTTCAGCTGTGAAACTTAAACCACACTGAACTGAACTGAACTAAACTGAACTAAACTCTGGAATCTGGACTTTACTAGAACATGTTAAGCTGCTTTGACACAATCTACATTGTGAAAAGCGCTATATTAATAAACTTGAATTGAATTGAATTAAATTTGTTCAGAAGGACAAAACACTGCAGGTGAATGGACTAATATTTATCACCATACATTTTTTGTATTATAAGTTTTCAAAAAGGCAGCACGGTGGCTCAGGGGTTAGCACTGTCGCCTCACGGCAAGAAGGTCAATGGTTCGTGTCCCGGCTGGGTCAGTCTGCATTTCTGTGTGGAGTTTGCATGTTCTCCCTGTGTTGGCGTGGGTTTCCTCCATAGTCTAAAGACATGCGCTATATGTGAATTGAATGAACTAAATTGTTCGTAGTGTATGTGTGTGAATGAGAGTGTATGGATGTTTCCCAGTACTGGGTTGCAGCTGGAAGGGCATCCGCTGCGTAAAACATATGCTGGATAAGTTGGGGGTTCATTCCGCTGTGGCGACCCCTGATGAATAAAGGGACTAAGCCGAAAAGAAAATGAATGAATAAATGAATGAATGAATGTTAGCTTAATCAATTTGTCATTCATTCATTCATTTTCTTTTCGGCTTTGTCCCTTTATTAATCTGGGGTCGCCACAGCGGAATGAACCGCCAACTTATCCAGCATATGTTTTACGCAGCGGATGCCCTTCCAGCTGCAACCCATCACTGGGAAACATCCACACATGCCCATTCACACTTATACACTATGGACAATTTAGCTTACCCATTTCACCTGGGTAGTGCCTTTGGACTTGTGGGGGAAACCGGAGCACCCGGAGGAAACCCACGCCAACACGGGGAGAACATGCAAACTCCACACAGAAACACCAACTGACCCAGCCGGGGCTCGAACCAGCGACCTTCTTGCTGTGAGGCGATTGTGCTACCCACTGCACCACTGTGCTGCCCTTAATCAATTTGTGCCGAAGGAAAATGAAATGAAATTTGTACAATTTTCTCAATTAAAAATAAATAAATTGTTTTATTGAGCCGTAAATCTCCACTTCAGCAGCTATGAGTGCATATTTATGGCTCAATACAGCTGATTTTTATTTTATTTTTTACAAAATGGTCTGTAAAAATATGTATTGTAATTGAAATCTGCAGAAACAAATGAATAAACGACAAAAAAGTGAATTTTAGATGCTTTCTTTATACGAAAATCAACTCTTCATGAAAAAATGAAGCCATCAAATGTCAAATTCGACTGCCTGTGTTTTTGCCTTATATTTCCTCTCAATTTAAGAGGAGATCAACTAGCATATAAACTCAACTGCTTTCTTTTTCTTTTTCTTTGTTCCCTCATTCACATGTGTGAGTTTTTCCCTTCTGTCACTGTGCTGTAATGGAGAGTTTCCAGCATTGAGCAACATCTGACTGGAAGAGCTGAAGCGTCGCGCGGGTCAAAGGACGAACCGAGCTCACTATAAATATCAGAGCCGAGCAGAAGAACAGCAGATCCAGAAGAAGAAGAAGATCCTCATCCTCATCCTCCACAACTGAAGATGAAGCTGTCAAACGTGTTTCTGGCTGCTGTCGTCATCCTGACCTGTGTTTGTGTCTTCCAGATCACAGCTGTTCCCTTCATACAGGTCAGATTCTACCTTTCAAAATACACCCTGTCTGATTTATGAACGGGTTTATTCATAGAGAGCAAGAAAATGTCCTCAACAGGTCTAAATGTACTGGTATTGCTATACTTATTGGGACATGTATACAATACGCATGCACACACATGGGAAATTCCTTGATTTTTAGTAAAATAGTAGATAAATTATGAAAAAAGAAGACAAGAAAGCATAATATTAACTTAATCTTTTCCTTAGCATTTGTATTTTCAATATGAAGACATGCGCTATATGTGAATTGAATGAACTAAATTGTCCATAGTGTATGTGTGTGAATGAGAGTGTATGGGTGTTTCCCAGTACTGGGTGGCAGCTGGAAGGGCATCCGCTGCGTAAAACATATGCTGGATAAGTTGGGGGTTCATTCCGCTGTGGCGACCCCTGATGAATAAAAGGACTAAGCCGAAAAGAAAATGAATGAATAAATGAATGAATGAATGTTAGCTTAATCAATTTGTCATTCATTCATTCATTTTCTTTTCAGCTTAGTCCCTTTATTTATCTGGGGTCGCCACAGCGGAATGAACCGCCAACTTATCCAGCATACCCATTCACATTCATACACTACGGACAATTTACAAAATACACCCTGTCTGATTTATGAACGGGTTTATTCATAGAGAGCAAGAAAATGTCCTCAACAGGTCTAAATGTACTGGTATTGCTATACTTATTGGGACATGTATACAATACGCATGCACACACATTTAGATTTTTAGTAAAATAGTAGATAAATTATGAAAAAAGAAGACAAGAAAGCATAATATTAACTTAATCTTTTCCTTAGCATTTGTATTTTCAATATGGTTTCTGCATGCTTTATACTGAATGGTACCAATAGGGGACATGAAACTTTGGTTCATATAAAGTGACTTCTTATGTGTTTCACATTATATAATGTTATTAGTGAATTTCTGAAAAGCAAACTCATATTAAAACTGTGTGTGTGTGTGTGTGTGTGTGTGTGTGTGTGTGTGTGTGTGTGTTTGATTGATCAGCAGGTGCAGGAGGAGCATCATGTGGAGAGTGAAGAACTGCAGGAGAACCAGCACCTGACTGAAGCTGAGCACAGACTAACAGACCCTCTGGTATGAAGATCTCACAATCACTTATTAGTAATGGGATGTTTTTTGTTTGTGATATTAATTCTTATACATTTGTATAGATTATGTGTACTAGATACGAGTAATTACAAAATAAAAGTTCTTATTGAATTTATTTATTGTTATTAATAATACATAGATTAAATAAATATTAATTACTTTTGATTAAACATCAATTTTATTATTATTATTATTATTATTATTATTATTATTATTATTATTACCTTAAGTTATATATTTATAATATTTTGTTAATAATAATATAAACTTGATTAATTGATGTTTAATCAAAAGTCAAAAAAAGTTCATATTTATTTATTATTTACTATTTATTTATTATTAGATTATTTTATTTAATAACTTGTTTAAATAACATTTTTTATACGTGGATAAAATTATCAGTTTAGATTTCAAGTGTTGGGTCTTTACGTAAAATGTAATGTTTCATCAAAATTATTATTCATTCATTCATTTTCATTTCGGCTTGGTCCCTTTATTAATCTGGGGTCGCCACAGCGGAATGAACCGCCAACTTATCCAGCATATGTTTTACGCAGCGGATGCCCTTCCAGCTGCAACCCATCACTGGGAAACATCCACACACACTCATTCACACACATACACTACTGACATTTAAATTACCCAATTCACCTATAGCGCATGTCTTTGGACTGTGGGGGAAACCTGAGCACCCGGAGGAAACCCACGCCAACACGGGGAGAACATGCAAACGGCGACACGGTGGCTCAGTGGTTAGCACTGTGGCCTCACAGCAAGAAGGTCGCTGGTTCAAGTCCGGGCTGGGTCAGTTGGCATTTCTGTGTGGAGTTTGCATGTTCTCCCCATGTTGGCGTGGGTTTCCTCCGGGTGCTCCGGTTTCCCCCACAAGTCCAAAGACATGCGGTATAGGTGAATTGGGTAAGCTAAATTGTCCGTAGTGCATGAGTGTGAATGGGTGTGTATGGATGTTTTCCCAGAGATGGGTTGCAGCTGGAAGGGCATCCGCTGCGTAAAACATATGCTGGATAAGTTGGCGGTTCATTCCGCTGTGGTGACCCCTGATGAATAAAGGGACTAAGCCTGAAGGAAAATGAATGATTGAATGAATAAATGATAAATATTATTTCAATTATTATTTTATTAACATGAATTCAAATTTATTTCACGGTTTTAATTATACAGCTTGTTTATAAGATAAGGCTTTTAAAGGCTTTTTTTATTTCCCTTCAAAGGTTTTGTTCAGGACCAAGCGCCAAAGTCATCTTTCCCTGTGCAGATTCTGCTGCAAATGCTGTCGCAACAAAGGCTGTGGATACTGCTGCAAATTCTGAGCATTTCTTTCAAAAATTAACTTATTATTAATATTAATGATATTGGTATTATTTTTATCTTCAAAAATCCCCGCTGAAATGATTTCCCTGTCGCACCATGTTGTTTAAAAAAGGAAAACGGGTACAAATGCAGGCTGCGTCTCCATGCTTTTCTGCTTTATACAAGTTGCAGCTACACAAATTTACCAAAAGTATTTAAGTTAATGCTTTTATAATGTCGTGTATTTTATACATGTGTATATATTTTATCCTATGTACATAGACATGTTCCTCGATGAATGTTTAGTGGAATGCAAGACTTATTTGTACATATTTGTAATAAAATGATTTTGAACACGTCTGTGTTTTTGCGGTCATTCATTGGTGAAGCTCTAGGGGGCGCTCAATACTCAAACACACATTAATATACCGTATTTCTGCACCTCGTATTTCTGAGACCGTTAAAAACCCATCAGAAACTTCGAGTCTGTTCCAAAACGTACTGTGGTGCTGCCTAGTGCCTACATAGGGAGCATCTTCAATAAAAACGACCTCCATATTACTATTTTCATTAGAGTTTGACATGAACAAGCAGCTGTTAAAAAAACTGTATGATAAGCTACTTTAATTAGCACAGATCCTACAGGGAATTTTATTTATCAATATTTTTTAATTAAATGACTATGAAATGGATTATTATTTCTGCAATACCCACGTGAGAAACAAAAAAAACACTATAGTAATTGATGGTAAATCCCAACTACTTGAATTAAATGATATAGTTTCTGAGGTAGCCTAATAATAGTAGACTACTATAGTAGGCTAATCTAAAAAAAACCTACCCAATACTTTAGGGTACTTTAGCACAGATCATATTTTCATTAATATATATTTTTAATAAAATGGCTATGAAATGAACTTTTAAGGCTGCTACCCACATTTAAAAAAATACTATAGTAATTTATAGTGAATACTAGTGTTTATGAACCATATGAAAGAATTGAATTAGTAAATACTAGTGTTTTTGTAATGGTAATTACTAGTGTTACCATATTACGGTACAGTACTTCATCAGATTCTATAGTTTCTGTGGTAATAATATAATACTATAGTAATATAAATAAATTACACAATACTTTAGCACAGATTATACACAGACGTATATTTATTATTATTATTTTTTAATTAAATGACTATAAAAGGAACTATTATTGCTGCTACCCACATTAAAATAAACACTGTAGTACTGTATAGTAAATACTGGTGTTTTTGAACCATACTATAGTAAAGTACTTGAATTAAATTCTTTAGTTTCTGTGGTAATATTAATACTATAGTAATATAAACAAATTACCCAATACTGTACAAGTTTTATACAACTATATTATACTACAATGCACCACAGTTTACTGTAGTAAAAACGAAATATACTATGGTATTTATTACAGTTTATCAGTTCACTCTCAGAAATAAAGGTACGAGAGCTGTCACTGGGGTGGTACCTTTTTAAAAGGTACACGTTTGTACTTAAAGGGTTCATATTGGTACCCCAAAGGTAGATTGGTACCTAACATTTTTAAGCGGTACGTATTTGTACTATTTAGGTGCTAGTACGTACCCTTGAGGTATTAATAAGAACCCTTTAGTTACTAACATGTACATTTTGAAAAGGTGCCACCCCAGTGACGGCTCGTGTACCTTTATTTCTGAGAGTGTATTAATACCACACTATGCTTCAGCATTCATTAGCAAAGAGTTGTAATAATATATACAGCAGTCATATAATGCATCTTAATATAGTATGCTTTTATAAATTACTATAATATTTTGTCTTCATCTGCGCATGTTGCAATGCATTATGGGATTTCTTTTGGTATATAAATGACTATGAATAACGAATAGCGAATTGATTTTTCATGATCTTTTTCTTTTGTTTTTTCTTTAATTATATGTATATATTTATTTATTCATCTAATGATCTTTACTTTATTTATTGTATTTATGTATTAAGATTTTATAAGCTGTCCCATGATTGTGTATACATTCGTATCAACCATAATAATAGTCATATAATGTTATTGCAAATAACATGTTTTATATATCCTTGTTACTGTTAATAGTAACCACACACACACACACACACACACACACACACACACACACACAC
>CAIGQW010052695.1:1910396-1935082 GCA_903798125.1 Danio choprae
CACACACACACACACACACACACACACACACACGTTTGTTTTTGTGAAAAGTGGGTACATTACATAGGGTTCCATTCATTTTATACTGTCCAAACCGTATATTGTATTGGCCTAACCCCACCCTACCCCTAACCCCAACCATCACAGGAGACTGTGTACAGCTTTACTCTCTGAATAAACTCATTCTGTGTGATTTATAAGCTTCTGGAGAAATGAGGACGTCAGCAATGTCCTCATATTTCACCTCCTTTTTATAATACCTGTGTCACACCTATGTCATTATACAGATTTGTGTCCTGACATGTCACAAAAACACACACACACACACACACACACCTACACACACACACACACACACACACACACACACACACACACACACACACACACACAATTATTATTATTTTTTATTTTCTTTTTTATTAACAGCCTGTTTAATACTAATATATATTAAATTAAACATGAATATGCATTAACATTGCTTCTAATATATTTCCCTGAGAGATTTTACGTGTACATTGTCTTTTTTTCAGAATATATTTTTGTTTTATACAGCATTTTAAGACCTTGAGCACCTTATAAAATACTCCCTACACAGGCAGCTCACTAACACAATGTGCGACCAGCTGCATAAAGTTTCATTAGGCTGCTGGTATGCGTCTGAATAGCCTCTCGAGACTCAACAGCTTTTTCATCATATATTTTATAATTCATACTGAACTCTCGTCGGCGTTCCTCAATATTCTTGAGATTCCTAAACAGAATGGATGAAGACTTTAATCAAGGCAAACCACCAACGCAAACATACCGCCTGGCTCTCCGTTATGTCGATTGCAGGCAGCACCTGGACTCGTTAGTTTTAATTAGTACAAAGCAATGCTGGCACTCGCTCTCACTCCTTCTCTGTCCGGCTGTCCACCCTGTGGCGGATATAGATGGAGAGATATTAAAATTATTTTTACGATTTCTGAAACAAATCGCTTCTCATGCCCTTAAATAGTGCACTATTTCAGGGAGCAGGGGGTTTAGAAACCATAGTGGACGTTCTGAAGTGCACTCAATCAATCTCACAATGCACCACAATAACGAGTGTACAACCCATGTTCACTCAACAGCTAGAAAATAAATACCCATAATGCACTGTGAGAGTTTCGCGCGCCGTATGAATTGAATGAACTGCCGGTATGTTGCTAGAAGGGATACAGCAGCGGCTGGAAGTTGACTAGTTAATAATTTATAGAAGTTGATAATGTTATTTATTAAATTACCATTTAATTGTATTTTATTAATATCTACCCCAAACCCAACCCCAAACCAAACCATCATAGTAATGTAAAAAAACATTAACCGAGTATTATTCACATTATTTATTAAATTACACATTAGATTGTATTTTATTAACTCATAAACCCGACTCTAAACCTACCCCTTACAGAAATGTAAAAATATTAGTGTAAGGAAGGCGCACTTTAAAATAATTTAATAACAAATGAAACAAACAGACGGCAGCTCCTCGCTCACAGAGACTGCCGTCAAACTGAAAGTAAAAGTAAACCATAATGTGTCCGCTCCCGGTCATCTCTCGTCTAGCACTGGCGTCTCTCCTCCTTTAAGCTTCCAGGGCTCCTCCGTGAGACTCGAGGCAGGTGATGCGTCCAGGTGTCTCTGATTATCTCACTCACGCCACCCGCCTCGTACGCCGTCACGGCTTTCGGCCCGGCCTCACTCGCCACAATTAGTTATTGTTGTATAGTGTCAAAACATTATGCTATATTGATGTTTATATTCGCAGCTGTATCCCTTCTAGACTTTACCGAATTTTTTTTACCGTGTCTGACGACAAGATGGCGTCCACAGAAGATAGAGGTAAGTTTCAGAATTGTTTATTTTAAAATAACGTTTGTATACGTGAGAGAAATCAAAATACAGTTTGCTAAGTGTTAATAGCTATCACACGGTCTGAGAAAGCTTAAGTTTAAAATCTAATCCGTCTGAGGGATTTAACAAACACAAACAAAATCACTCACTCCTTTTTATTCACTCCTTATTAGTGGACTAATGTAGGGAATAGTGAATGAGGCTATAGAGGAGATATTAAGATTATAGACAAGACATTCCTGTATATTTGACCTCTACATTTAGTGTTCAGATTAATCAATGGTAGCCAATCATTTCATAGGATATTTTGAATTTTAAAATGACTGTCCAATCACATTGCGGTATTCGAGTTGGTGAATACGGGATATGGATGCGTCAGGTTTTTATTAATTAATTTGATCTTTCTACTGTTGAAAAACACAGGATATATATCAGTAAGTAGCTATTTGTTATGTTTATTCATGTTTTATCATGATATAACCTAACAGTAATTAGTTTTAGCGTCCGAATTATAGTCTTCTTAAAAGATCATTCAAATGACTTGATATATTGTGTGATTCTTCACAACTTTTTTCATTAGGTTAATACTATAAGGTTTTGCATAAAATAATAGGTTTATCTAGGAGATGCAAAATGTACCAACATTTCTAGAAACCCTTCCAAATAAACAAGGACTGTTTTGACAATGTTGTCATCTGCATGCAAAGGAAAAACTCTGCATTGCAATAGCCTTTCCCGACATATTTTGAAATGTATTCAATCAGATATGGATGCATGAACAAAAAAATAAAAGTAAGACATGCTTGATTTTTGATTGAATGATTGTTGTTTGCTATTCATTGATTTCATGTGATTGACAGGTTGATCCCGCCCACATGCTGAAAAACACCAATCAGTGACTTTTATAATTATAATTATTATTATTATAACCTTTATTTTACCAGGATAAAGCATATTAAAAATCTTATTTACAAGAGCGTCCTGGCCAAGATTAAGCAGTATACAGTTTGCATAGGTTTAACAACAACAAAAAAAACCCCAACATAGGCTCATTCTGAAACGTAGCCCTATATACATTTCTGGAGACCGCGAATTATGTAGCCAGAAGTACGTATGGCTGCATTTGGTCTTCAAAACGAACGCTACGCGGCGGTATGATGCTGTTCCTTTTTGTGCTTACCAGCTGACCGATTACCTCTGTGTGGACAGCTTTTCCCGCTGTAACCAGTTTGTCCAGTGGCTCGCTGCGTACGTCGGCGGACTTGAGACGCAGAGAGGAGTTGACCGCGACGACAGGGTTCGAGTCTGGTGAAGAACGGTTCAAGAAAGCAGGTAAGACAAAAACGAAAGCCAAAAAATAAAATAAACAAGTGAATAACAGGGTGAAAATGTGGTACAATCTGAAAATGTGGTAAAAATCAGGGGTCTTTTCTTTTTCTGGTTTGTTTTTTAAAACACTGTCAGTTAGGTTTAGGGAAGTGGGTGGGCACTGGTCAATCGGTGCTTTTGAAAACACTATTGGTTGGATTTAAGGAAGGAGGAGGGTGGGTCAGTCGATCGGTCAGTCAGTGAGTCGACAGCGGCCTCTGGTGGATTTAGGTGAGAAGAGCTGGCACGAATGGCACTCGCAAGAGAAGTGTGAGATCTCAAAAAGCGTACACAGCGACCTCTGGCGGATTTGCGAAAACAAAAACTGTAAAAAAAAAACAAAAACGTACCTCCTGGGACATTTGTCGCTCTCCAGAAATGTATACGGGGCTATGTTTTCAGAATGAGCCTGGGTTGAAAATAACAGATAACATAGTTCATCCATCAAAACACACATACAATGACAATCAAGTGTGGTTTATTTATAAACTAATTTCGAGAGGATCACGTGTTTAGGATTGAACACGGCTGGCATCGCATCAGCTCCGTTTATTGCACCAATCAGACCAATCAGTTTTTCACTCTAGTCATCTTCGTCTTGAAGAATCCCCCCTTCCATCCCTACTCCTTCCTTTCTCCTGACTGGGCGGCACGGCGGCCCAGTGGCTAGCACTGTTGCGTCACAGCAAGAACACCACCGGTTTTGCCCCTCACCGGGCCGGTCGCGTTTCTGTGCGAAGTTTGCATGTTCGCCCCGTGCTCGCGTGGGTTTTCCCCGGGCTTCCTGGTTTCCTCCCACCGTCCAAAGACATTCACCATAAGTAATTTGACTCTAAAAAATAACATCTTAAGACATATCTCAAGCACGTTCACAGCAGGGGAGTTCTCGAGACCTACCTGAGCTCAACCTCCCCTCTCGCCCTTCAAATGGGAGGGAGCCCCGGGCTCGAGGATATTCTGAGCTCAGCGCTCTCTCCCGGGACAGCATGCCAAATACGCTTTATTATCAATCATGAGCTAAGTGTGAACTCTTGAAAACTAGTCAGAACATCTACAGGCCAATGTTTACAGATTCAGGGTGAAGACAATGATTACAGATTCAGGGTGAAGACAATGATTACAGATTCAGACATAACAGAAAAAGTTATGACTGCAGATTACGATGACACGTGCATTTAAATAATTTATAAAGAATACACTGCAGTGTTCCATAAAGTAAGAAGAATTGTCAATGTTGACTTCATGGTGACTTTAAGACCAGAGACACCCCAGCAGTTTCATTGGTATGTAAAGTCTTATCTTGTCTCCAGCAACTGGAACTTTTTGCAGCGGCTCATGGATGCTTGTGATACGGGCTCTGTGATTTGGGAAGCGTCTCCTTTCCTTCTATTGCTCCCCGTATTGGAAATTGTATCAAGTCCATCCATTTCACCATCTGCTCCTAATGCATCTGCATATGCTTAGAGATTTCCATACACTGGCCAAAAAGCACAGAGCGCACAGACGATGATGATAGCGGCTGCATCTCACATAACCACATAACAGTGCAGAGATTAATACATAAAGCCTGCTCTCCTCATGCATAATTTAGTATACGCATGTGTCTCATAGCCATAAATTGAGGGCAGTACTAAAAAGCGTTTTTATTTGACTATGATATCACACCGAGGCCCTCCTTGAGTGAACTGCATGCGGTATTTCCCGCTGTTCTCATGCTGCGCTCCTTTTATCTCGGAAACTCTGAATACTTGAACAAGTGCAATAGAGTCTGCAGTTCAGAGTTTATGATGTAACGCGAATATTGTGTCGCACGGGGAGATGTGGATAAAACATTCCTTCTTAAAGTGGCCCTTTTATGCTCTTTTATGGGGTTTCCTGTCTTCTGTGATAGGTTTACATCCATCCGAGGTCTAAATCACTTTGATTTTCCTCATGAAATCCATTTCAGCATCAGCTCTATTCTCTTGGTGTCTGAAATGGTTGTTTGAAGGAACCAATATCTCTAAACTCCACCCCTCAGAGGTAGTACTCTGCTCTGTTTTGATTGGTGGAAATTAAATGCTCATTTCCATATTTGATTTTGAGCCTTTGCTCAGTTTCTATAAACAGTCATTTTTAAATCTTGTGTCACACGGGGAGATGTGGATAAAACATTCCTTCTTAAAGTGGCCCTTTTATGCTCTTTTATAGGGTTTCCTGTCTTCTGTTATAGGTTTACATCCATCCGAGGTCTTAATCACTTTGATTTTCCTCATGAAATCCATTTCAGCATCAGCTCTACTCTCGCTGTGTTTGAAATGGTTGGTTAAAGGATCCAGTCTCTCTAAACTCCGCCTCCTAGAGGGCCTATTCTGCTCTGATTGGTCAGTTGCTCTGTTGTGAGTGGTGGAAATTAAATGCTCATTTTCATATTTGATTTTCAGCTTCAGTCATTTGAAATATTGTGTCGCACGGGGAGATGTGGATAAAACATTCCTTCTTAAAGTGCCCCTTTTATGCTATTTTATAGGGTTTCCTGTCTTCTGTTATAGGTTTACATCCATCCGAGGTCTTAATCACTTTGATTTTCCTCATGAAATCCATTTCAGCATCAGCTCTATTCTCACTGTGTTTGAAATGGTTGGTTAAAGGATCCAGTCTCTCTAAACTCCGCCTCCCAGAGGGCCTACTCTGCTCTGATGTGATTGTTTAAGTTTAAATGCTCATTACCATATCTGAATGTAACCTCTTTCTGATCTCCTACACAGTAATATGAAATATTATGTCGCACGGGGAGATGTGGATAAAACATTCCTATTTAAGTGTTCTGTGATAGGTTTACATCCATACGAGGTCTAAATCACTTAGATTTTCCTCATGAAATCCATTTCAGCATCAGCTCTATTCTCTTGGTGTCTGAAATGGTTGTTTGAAGGAACCAATATCTCTAAACTCCGCCTCCCAGAGGTCCTATTCTGCTCTGATTGGTCAGTTGCTCTGTTGTGATTGTTTGAAATGAAATGCTAATTTCCATATTTGATTTACAGCTTTTACTCAGCTCCTGTAAACAGTAAAATTAAATACTGTGTCACACAAGGAGATGTGGATAAAATGTGATTTTATAGGGTTTTCAGTTTTCTACAATAGCGTTATATACATCTGAGGTCTAAATGACTCTGATTTTCCTCATGAAATCTATTTTAGCATCAGCTTTATTCTCTTGGTGTCTGAAATGGTTTAGGGATCCAGTCTCTCTAAACTCCGCCTCCCAGAGGTTGTTGTGATTGGTGCTCATTTAATGCTCATTTTCATATTTGATTTTCAGCTTCTACTCAGCTCCTCTAAACAGTCATGTGAAATATTGTGTCACATGGGGAGATGTGGATAAAACATTCCTTCTTAAAGTGCCCCTTTTATGCTATTTTATAGGGTTTCCTGTCTTCTTTGATAGGTTTACATCCATACAAGGTCTAACTCGCTTTGATTTTCCTCATGAAATCTATTTTAGCATCAGCTTTACTCTCTTGCTGTCTGAAATGGTTAGTTTGGGGATCCAGTCTCTCTAAACTCCACCTCTCAGAGGGCCTACTCTGCTCTGATTGGTCAGTTGCTCTGTTGGGTTGGTTAAAGCGTTTACCCATTTCCTACAGACAGTAATGTGAAATATTGTGGCACACGGGGAGAAGTGACCCTTTTATGCTATTTTATAGGGTTTTCTGTCTTCTGTGATAGGTTTACATCCATCCAAGGTCTAAATCCCTTTGATTTTCATTTCAGCATCAGCACTTTCCTCACATTGTCTGAATTAGTTGGTTAAAGGAACCAGTATCTCTAAACCCCGCCTTTCAGAGGTCCTACTCTGTTCTGATTGGTCAGTTGCTCTGTTGTGATTGTTCGAAATTAAATGTTTAGCTTTACATCCATCCATGAATTTCTGAAATGGTTTAAGGATTTAGTCTCTCTAAACGTCGCCCCTCAGAGGGCCTACTCTGCTTTAATTGGTCAGCTGGCCTTCTGTGATTGGTCAAAATTAAATTATCATTACCATATCTCAATATTAGCTATTATTCATTCATTCATTCATTTTCAACCGCTTCCATTTTCAGACACTTCCTCCAGCTCTTCCGGGGGGATTCCGAGGTGTTCCCAGGCCAGCCGAGAGACATAATCCCTCCAGCGTGTTCTGGGTCTTCCCCGAGGCCTCTTCCCGGTGGGACATGCCTGGAACACCTCCCTAGGTAGGCGTTCAGGAGGCATCCGAAAAAGATGCTCGAGCCACCTCAGCTGACTTCTCTCGATGTGGAGGAGCAGCGGCTCTACTCCAAGCTCCTCCCGGGTGACAGAGCTCCTCACCCTATCTATAAGGGTGCGACCTGCCACCCTGCGAAGGAAATTATTAGCTATTATTAGCTATTATTGTCATGAAAACAGCATCTTCTCAACATGTCTGCAAACCAAACTCTTCCAGGCCTCCGCTTCAACTACAGGGATTATTGTACAGTTTTTTGGGGTGCTGAAACCGATTTAACCGCTATGAATGCAGGTTTCTGTTTCTCATTTTCGGCGCCACTTGATGATCTTTGAAATTTGCAGAGCTTTTACCTTTACAAACAGCCACATTACACAGTACTTGAACGGTAACATCTGACAATCCATAATAGAGACACTTTAAGCAAAAATACACCAATGAGTCAAAGCAGATGATAATAGACAGCGTTTAGCAAACATTTGCAGAGCACTAAATGATCCTCCGGTGATAATTGTACACCTGTAGAATGAATGCAAGCACCGAAAAACATTGTTTATCTTCGGGAATCTGGTTGCTAGGAAACTTCTTGACATTTCCAGCACCTGCAAATCTAACTGTGCCTTTTTTGTATTAAACATTTTCTCCTGAACATCTACCTCGCTTAAATCCAAAGGTATTTTGTTTATAGTGGAACATATATTCCCTTAAACTGGAGTGATAAGCAACACATGTATAATTTACTGTAAACTGAATTCATTATTAATGTAAAATACTGCAAAAATGCTTAAATGTGATTGGGAGCATTTGATTCTGTGGCTAATTGTAGTCTAACTTTCTGCTTGCTTTAAAGATTGTCATCCTGTTTTATAACTGATGTAACAGAGTTGACCAGAACATATAGGGACAGACAATAAATGCTAATATTCTCAAGACAAACATAATTATTCATTCATTCATTTTCTTTTCAGCTTAGTCCCTTTATTATTCTGGGGTCGCCACAGCGGAATGAACCGACAACTTATCCAGCATATGTTTTACGCAGCGGATGCCCTTCCAGCTGCAACCCATCTCTGGGAAACATCCATACACACCCATTCACACTCATACACTACGGACAATTTAGCTTACCCAATTCACCTATACCGCATGTCTTTGGACTTGTGGGGGAAACCGGAGCACCCGGAGGAAACCCACGCCAACACAGGGAGAACATGCAAACTCCACACAGAAACGCCAACTGGCGAGGCTCGAACCAGCGACCAGCGACCTTCTTGCTGTGAGGCGAACGTGCTACCCACTGCGCCACTGTGAGGCTATATATATTATATTGTATTTAATTTTTTATTTATTTTATTTATTTTGTATCCACCTAAATATCCCAATGATTTTAGGTTGTTTTGATTGGGTTCATCTGTAAATGATTTGATGGTTAATGTATGTATTCATGTTTAGTGCCTGGAATTAGATAGTAAAAAAACAGCTGAAAGGGAAATAAGAAAAATAATAATAATAAATTGGGAGCAATTTTATACTTTCCGGGAAAATATGCAATGAAAATGTATTTAAAAAAAAAAAGAAATATATATTTATATATATAAATGTATGATCCCAGGAGCATGATAAAGTGCAATGTTCAAGGCTGAATCCTGTGAGAAAGCATTTTCATAGTTACTGTAATCATTACACTAGCCACACGGCAATTCTATACTCCTGTTTGTAGTTTAAACTGCAGCTATATTGAGGATAGCACAGTTATCTACTTTTAGGACATGAGACTCATCCAACATAGGAACACAAGTACCTTAAAATTAATAAACTTTAGCATACAGCCAATTCCTTTTTCATAGATGACATTCATTCATTCATTTTCTTTTCGGCTTAGTCCCTTTATTAATCTGGGGTCGCCACAGCGGAATGAACCACCAACTTATCCAGCATATGTTTTACGCAGCGGATGCCCTTCCAGCTGCAATCCATCACTGGGAAACATTCATACACACTCTCATTCACACACAAACACTATGGACAATTTAGCTTACCCAATTCACCTATAGCGCATGTGTTTGGACTTGTGGGGGAAACCGGAGCACCCGGAGGAAACCCACGCCAACACGGGGAGAACATGCAAACTCCACACAGAAACGCCAACTGACCCACCCGAGGCTCGAACCAGCGACCTTCTTGCTGTGAGGCGAACGTGCTATACACTGCGCCACCGTGAGGCCCTTCATAGATGACATGCGGTCTAGAATGCATCTGTGGCTTCTACAACCTCAGACCTAAGTGTTTTTTACACTTACAGTAAGAAAGTCATGTTTCAAGGATTTACTCAGTCGATGTGTACGTTTAGTATCACAAACCACCATTGTGTTCTATGGCAATGAAAATGTTTATAACACAATAACCAATTTGGAAATGCAAACAAGATCAGCAAATATTAACTTCATTACTATTAGGCTGCTAAGCCGCCAGCAAAGGAAGTTAACAGTTGCAGGCCTTGTATTAACAATGCAGTTAGTTCACTAAGAGTGTTATTAACAGATGAGTTTCTGTTACGTGAAGACCATTGATTTTTGCTCTTAAGTGATTTCTGCTTTTTCATAAAATATGGTGGAGGTCTTCCCTCCCCTGATGTCCAGCATTTTTCCTCTCTATGTTACAGGACATGCAAAGCCTGTTTTGTTCGCCTGAGGGTTAATTGCTGTGATCATCTGAGGTTTGAGGATTTGTAAGACTCTCTAATGCTTCTACACCATGCGTCTTGGCTGCGCTATTTTGGTGCTGCATCACCTTAAGTACTGAAACAGGCAAACTTTTTTGAGCTACGGCTTCTGAACAATTAATTTCAGATTTATTACAAGTAACTTCATCTGAGAGGTGAACATGCGTTTCAATCCCGTTGCTGTTAAGCATTTTGGGAGACACAAACTTCTGTGCTTTTAGCATAGCTTTTAAATCTGCAATGGTGTCTTTTTGATTTCTGCATTTCCCAGCCAGGGCTAACTGTTCAGCTATCAAGCTGTAACTCAGGGGTCACCAATCTTGGTCCTGGAGGGCCGGTGTCCCTGCAGGGTTTAGCTCCAACTTGCCTCAACACACCTGCCTGGGTGTTTCAAATATAACCAGTATAATTGAGAACACTAAATCGGTTTTCAGCAGCGTCTCTTTCAGCCATAGGACATCTCTTTCTCTGGGGTGGGTGTGTATGTGTGTGTGTGTGTTTGGGGCTGGGGCGGGACACATAACCAACCAGGGAAGATGATTGGTGAGACCTTGATTAGATTGTTCAGGTGTGTTTGATTAGGGTTGGAGCTAAAATCTGAGGGACACGGGCCCTCCAGGAACAGGTTTGGTGACCCCTGCTGTAACTGAAGATCTAGAATTTTTGACTTTCCTCTGACTTTTCCGCCGCTGATTTTTGAACATCCAATTCTTCACGTCTAGCCTTTATAATTGAAGATATTCCTGACGTCATGTTACGCAGTCTTGAGTAACACATGTAATATAGAGCTTCAATTATTTCACCACGTTTTGATTTCTTTCCATTTTTGCCAATTACATCCCACCATGCAAACAATGTAGACTCTGAGTCTGTTAACTCAAGTCCTTCTTAGCGGTGTTTACACAGTGTAGGTTCAACTTTTTTGGTCCATAAATCAAACAATACATCTGTCAGTGTTCTGTCCTGTCCATGTGTCATTTGTTTTTCGTCATATGATTCCTTTGTCCTGTTCCCGCCACCGTCAGTGTTCATTTGTCCCACCTGTGTTCATCCCTTGTGTGTCATTAGTTTAATCATCCCCTTATCCATTTATACCCTTTCGTCTGTGTCCATTGTGGTCTGGTATTTTGGTTGCTTTGGTTGTCTCGTCCTATCATCCTTGTCCTGTCTACCTGTATCCAGCTTTGTTATTCAGTAAGTATTTGTTAAATAAATCCGTTTTTGTTATTATATCCCGTGTTCGCCTCATCATGTCTCCCGTCAACGGAGCGTTACAACATCACTTTCTTTAGAAATGAACCCTTCCATCCTTGAGGAGATAATCTGAAATTTACCAAATTGAACCATTGAAGCGAGTTACAGTCCTGTAATTTCTGTTTCATGCAATGTAAGCACACGGAAGAACAATTAAAGCAGACTTACCCACTCTTGTGGTCAGAAGGCCAGTTTTAATCCATTCACCAGGTCAGCTGTGAAAAATCCAGCTAAAGTAAATTCCAGAAAACAAAAACCCGATCAAAACCAACCCACATTCTTGAGCCTAAAAACTCAGAGTTTGCTCAAACTAAACGCAAATTTACCAGAGTAAAAACCCAAACCGGCTTTGTGCAACAAGACGCTAATAAATATCTCTTGCGCGTGTTTATTTTTATTTCTTTTTTATTTTTTGCGTGATCTTCTTTATCAGGTGTTGTGTTTGGCATCACTCTGAGTGTCTCTCCAACCTCTAAGTGCAATCAGAGACTGTCAAGTTAATGGACACTTGATGGGCTCATCCGCAAGCTTAATAAGCTCCAGTCCATTAAGATCAACCCCAGATTAGATAAACGAATTACCAACATCCCTCCAACAACATCCTTAAGCGGATTGCAGGAGAGCCGACATCTACAGGCAAATCCTGAGACTGAACAGACTCTCTGTCACACAAATAACAGCACACCCTCAAATGTCTAAATTAACTAAATACGTATAAATTCAAGCACTATAACTGCAATAAAGCAAAGCAATAAAATAAAACAGATATATATTCTTTTATATTTTTTCTATCCGGTAAACAGATTTGAGGTATCCAGTTATCCACTGTATACAGTTGAAGTAAAAATGATTAGCCCTCCTGTAAATTTTGTTTTGTTTATCAAATATTTCTTAAATGATGTTTAACAGAGCAATTTTTTCACAGTATTTCCAATAATATTTTTTCTTCTTCAGAAAGTCTTATTGGTTTTATTTTGGCTAGAATAAAATAAGTTTTTTTCTTTAAAACGATTTTAAGGTCAGTATTATTAGCCTCCCTAGCAGTGTTGGGCACCTTCCTTTAAAAGAGTAATCAGTTATAGTTACTTCTCACAAATAGTAACTGAGTTAGTAACTCATTCATTCATTTTCATTTCGGCTTAGTCCCTTTATTATTCTGGGGTCGCCACAGCGGAATGAACCGCCGACTTATCCAGCATATGTTTTACGCAGCGGATGCCCTTCCAGCTGCAACCCATCTCTGGGAAACATCCATTCACACCCATTCACACTCATACACTACGGACAATTTAGCTTACCCAATTCACCTATACCGCATGTCTTTGGACTTGTGGGGGAAACCGGAGCACCCGGAGGAAACCCACGCCAACACAGGGAGAACATGCAAACTCCACACAGAAACGCCAACTGACCCAGCCGAGGCTCGAACCAGCGACCTTCTTGCTGTGAGGCGAACGTGCTACCCACTGCGCCACTGTGAGGCCCGAGTTAGTAACTGAGTTTCATAATTATAAAAGTAACTAATTACCATGGAAAGTAACTATTGTGTTACTTAAAATAATCTAGATAAATATAAAACATTGTACACTAATCTACACTATTTTAATGTTGTTGTGGGACAATGTGAGAGGCAACCATCAAATTCAACGTATTCATTCATTAATTTTCTTTTCGGCTTTGTCCCTTTATTAATCTGGGGTCGCCACAGCGGAATGAACCGCCAACTTATCCAGCATATGTTTTACGCAGCGGATGCCCTTCCAGCTGCAACCCATCACTGGGAAACATACACACATACTCATTTACACACATACATTATGGACAATTTAGCTTACCCAATTCACCTGTACCACATGTCTTTGGACTGTGGGGGAAACCGGAGCCCCCGGAGGAAACCCACGCCAACACGGGGAGAACATGCAAACTCCGCACAGAAACGGCAACTGACCCAGCCGGGGCTCGAACCAGCGACCTTTTTGCTGTGAGGCAATTGTGCTACCCACTGCGCCACCGTGCTGCCCTATAGTTGGACAATAAAACACAATAGATGGTTTAGATATTAGATATTATTGTGTTTAATTCTGTCTGAGTAATAAGTGTTTGTGGTGGAGAAAAATGACGTTATATTTGCTTTGACGTCGTGGCTTCGTCTCCTCCTTTGGTAGGAGAGCTCACGTTATCATCTGCGTAGCTCCTAATTTTGTGGCGGCATGTCACGGCGTGAGGCGCTTCATAAGATTAGAATTACTCGTCACTGATGCAGAGAGACTCTTTTTTTCCCCTCAGTATAAGTTGCACGATACATAAACATTCCTGCCTTTCACCTCAACGAGGGAAAAGTAGTGCTTATATTTCCAGTTTGCAAACGCTACCTTTGAACTTGTTGGATTTCTGACAAATGTGTGTGTGTGTGTGTGTGTGTGTGGGGGTGGGGGGGGGGGGGGTGTTGGGGGGAACCTACTCTGCCTCTGATTGGTGAACAATGGAAATGAACTCTATCTAAGCCAATCATCACGTTCTCAGTTACATCACGTTCACAGACTCACCAATCATCATCACTGCTTAGTTATGTGTCCCGCCCCAGCCCCAAACACACACACACACACATAAACACCCACCCCAGAGAAAGAGATGTCCTATGGCTGAAAGAGAGACGCTGCTTGCATGAAAACCTTCTCGATTATAGTCATGCACATTTATTGTCAGTAACGGTAACGGTGTTGTAACGAGGAAAACTGTAATTCATTTGATTACTCGTTACTGAAAAAAAGTATCGCTGTTAGAAACGCCGTTCATTTATATCGCCGTTATTCC
Source organism: Danio choprae (assembly GCA_903798125.1). NCBI lineage: Eukaryota > Metazoa > Chordata > Actinopteri > Cypriniformes > Danionidae > Danio > Danio choprae. The sequence goes on from CAIGQW010052695.1 coordinate 1,924,661, forward strand.
CATCACTGCTCCCTAAGCAATATTTTGCTTCAATTTTGTCTACAGAACAAACCATTGTTATACAATGACTTGCCTAATTACCCTAACGTTACGCCTAAATTGCACTACCGTCATCATGGCAAAGATAAAAGAAATCAGTTATTAGAAATGAGTTATTAAAACTATCATGATTAGAAATGTGTTGAAGAAAATCGTCTTTCCCTTAAACAGAATATACAGGAAGGCTAATAATTCAAGAGGGCTAATAATTCTGACTTCAACTGTATACGCACTGCATCAGTCTCTGCTGTCAGTCCTATAAGGATGCGGATGCTTTGTTTGCTCAAGGAAAATGACTATTTGTTTACCCCGTGTCTCTCTGACCCCAGATTATTTAGTTGTTTTCCTGAAATGCAGCAGATGTCTGGCAGAGTTTTCAAGATAATGTTTTCCATGCAGTGAAAATGGATGATGATTTGGACCGTTAGGCACCATAAGAGGCAAAAAGTAGCATAAAAGTCATCCATAGGAAGCGTACGATGGCGTCATGTGAGGAACTCAACTATATTATGACTGCTCGGCTCTGGTGTTTAGATGCCAGTCTGTAGTATTAAGTCTGAGTGGGATTTTTCTCTTTAAAAAATTAAATAAAATATACAGTACAGCCAAAATACAGAGGGGGAAAAGTATTGAACACGTCATGTTTTCTTCCTGGGAATAATGTTTCTAAAGGAGCTGTTGACATTGAATTGAACCAGATTTTGGTAAAAACCCAAACAACACAACATTAAAAAATAAATACAAATCTGAAACATGAGTTATGTGTAATAACAATGAAATGACACAAGGAGAAAGTGCTGAAACGTATTTAATACTTTATATAAAAGGCTTTTTTGGTGACGGCAGCTTAAAGACGCCTCTCATATGGAGAATGAAGACACATGCATTGCTCAGGTGTGAGTTTTTCACGGACTTCAAAAATCTTGATGGTTCTGTGGGTCTCGTCGATCAAATCTGAGCTTTAGTTTGTATTTTCTACTGGATTCGAGTCAGGTGATTGGCTGGGCCATTCGAGCAGCTTGATTTTCTTTCTCTGAAAGCATTTGAGAGTTTCTTTGGCTGTGTTTTGGATTATTGTCTTGCTGAAATGGTTTCAAATGGTTGTTCAACCACCCTGGTTTCATCTTCATCCTCCTGCTAATGTAGATGTTGAACTGAAGCAGCGGATAGTCATTTACACTGAGGATCCTTCAGAGAGATTTCAGCTGCTGTCTGGGCTTTCACTGCCTTTGTACACCTTCCGTTCTTCATGTATTCAATTCTTTTTCACTGCGTCATTTCATTTTATTACGCATAACTTCATTTGTAAAAAAAAATGTGTAAACTTCATTCAAATGCATATATGGACTTCTTGTTACCAACATTTGGGGAAAATTTCAAGTCAACATCACCTTTATAAATATGTTTTCTGAGAAAAATGGTGACGTGTTTAATACTTATTTTACCCCGCTGTATAAGCTATTGGAAAATCTGCTAGAATTTCATGTGTAAAAGCATTTTTTTGGTACATCATGGCACCAAAATCCATGAACTGATAAAATGCATGCATTTAAAACTAATATATGCAATGTAAAAAAAAAAAAAAAAAATATATATATATATAAATATAGAAATATATATAAATATATATATATATATATATATATATATATATATATATATATATTCATAAAATTTACAGTAAAAAAAAGAGGTAGCTGTGATTACCAGAATTTAAAGCGTTAAAAATACGGTACGAATGTAAAATATATTTCTACATTTTTACAGTAAATTACCGTATTTCATTTTTACACTTTTTTTTTACAACGTTTTAACATTTAAATTACAGACTTTTAAAATAAATAAAAGCATCTGTTAAATGCATTATTAGAATTTTTAATTACATTAAAAAAATCAACATTTATATTTTTATGAATGCAATAAACATACAGTTAGATTTTTTTTAGATTCACAATATTAATGAAATTCATTCATTCATTTTCTTTTCGCTTAGTCCCTGTATTAATCTGGGGTCGCCACAGCGCAACGAACCACCAACTTATCCAGCATATGTTTTACGCAGCGGATGCCATTCCAGCTGCAACCCATCACTGGGAAACATCCACACACTCTTATTCACACACATACACTATGGACATTTTTAGCTTACCCAATTCACCTGTACCGCATGTCTTTGGACTTGTGTGGGGAAAGCGGAGCACCCGGAGGAAACCCACACAAACACGGGGAGAACATGCAAACTCCACACAGAAATGCCAACTGACCCAGCCAAGGCTCAAACCAGCGACCTTCTTGCTGTGAGGCGATCGTGCTACCCACTGCGCCACCGTGAGGCCAATATTAATGAAATAAAGTAGGTAATTTGTAAGAAAATGCTAATAAAATGTACAAATAATAAAGAAATTGCAGGTAATGTTGAAGTAATAGAAGATAATCACATTAAAAAAGCAACATATTTATATTTTCATGCGTGACAATTTGTGTGTATTTGTACAACAGATTACAAAACTCACAGTTCATATAGTATGGGATTAAAATCATAGATCAGATCCAAATAATATAATATTTATAATTTATGTATATATATAAAAATATGGGACTCGCGGTGGCGCAGTGGATAGCACGTTCGCCTCACAGCAAGAAGGTCGCTGGTTCGAGCCTCGGCTGGGTCAGTTGGCGTTTCTGTGTGGAGTTTGCATGTTCTCCCTGTGTTTGCGTGGGTTTCCTCCGGGTGCTCCGGTTTCCCCCACAAGTCCAAGGACATGCGCTATAGGTGAATTGGGTAAGCTAAATTGTCTGTAGTGTATGAGTGTGAATGGGTGTGTATGGATGGTTCCCAGAGATGGGTTGCAGCTGGAAGGGCATCCGCTGCGTAAAACATATGCTGGATAAGTTGGTGGTTCATTCCGCTGTGGCAACCCCAGATTAATAAAGGGACTAAGCCAAAATGAAAATGAATGAATGAATATATAAAAGTAAAATGAATAATATAATATAATAAAATATAATATAATATAATATAATATAATATAATATAATATAATATAATATAATATAATATAATATAATATAATGTAACAACAAAGCATAGCATAACATAACATATAATATAACATAACAATATATAATATAATATAATATAATATAATATAATATAATATAATATAATATAATATAATATAATATAATATAATATAATATAATTTTTGACAATGTACCTGAATCTCTAACTTGTGTGAAAAATCTAATTAATTGCATTGCTGTCCTGGAGAAACAATAAGATTAATGAGATCTCATTTACAATTCTTTCCTATTAGAATCTACACTGTAAATCTGCGCTAGTTAAAGGAATAAATCATTCAGAAATGAAAATGTGCTGTTCATTTACTCACCATCAGGTCATCCAGGATGTATCTTTAACTCCAGACCAGCTCAGGTCCATTTGCTGAAGCTGCGGATTAAATTAATAATGTTGTCAATAATGTTCTTATTTATGTGCAAATGTTTTGGTTTCAATGTCATAAAAAATTCACATCATCATACCTGATGCCATTAATATCCCTACAGCGCTCAGAATAGATGAGTATACCCCTTACAAATCTCTCTTTTCAATTAAATCTTTCTATAGGACGCTTTACAATAGTAGATTTGTATTTATACATTAGATTAATTAGGAGCAAAACTGCAACTATATCAACAAAATAATGTAAGATCATGATGCCAAAATGATTAGACCTTAATGAATATGTAAAAATATTTATATATAATAAATTAAATTTTAAGAGGAAAAAATTAAATAATCAGGAAGATCATTCATGCATTAATTTTCTTTTCGGCTTGGTCCCTTTATTAATCTGGGGTCGCCACAGCGGAATGAACCGCCAACTTATCCAGCATATGTTTTACGCAGCGGATGCCCTTCCAGCTGCAACCCATATCTGGGAAACATCCATACACACTCATTCACACACATACACTACGGGCAATTTAGCTTACCCAATTCACCTATAGCGCATGTCTTTGGACTTGTGGGGGAAACCGGAGCACCCGGAGGAAACCCACGCCAACACAGGGAGAACATGCAAACTCCACACAGAAATTCCAACTGACCCAGCCGAGGCTCGAACCAGCGACCTTCTTGCTGTGAGGCGATCATGCTACCCACTACACCACCGTGAGGCCCCATAACTAATATATATTTAAGATAATTTATAATTAAGATTTAGTAAACAGATATATTTATTAAAACAATATTTTAGTCAACAAACATCTTTAGAAATATTGCACAATAATCACCACAAAAATTTACAAACTACAAAATTTGATCAAAACTGTAAATTTTTTTATGTCTCTTGTGATTGTTGCTCTTTTTAATATTTTATTTCATATTTTTTCCTAACATATAAATTTGGGCTACTCATATTTGCACCATCATCGTAATAGCAAAAAGACGAGTGTTGAATTAACTCTCACAGAGTTGATTTCAACACTATTTAAGAGTTTATATAGCTCCACACTTTCTGGGGTTAAATTAGCATTATACAAATACATAAAAATATAACACTAAAGGTAGAGTTGTTTTTTTGACTCCCAAAAAGTGTTAAAACAACTCTAAAAATGTACTAACCACTGAAAACTACCCCATGCCGTTAATGGCGATTTCTCTCAGAGACAGACTAACTTGAAATGCGTGGGGGGCTGGACGTTTAGGCGGAGTATCATCATAACTCCTCGTGGGAGTTAAAGTAACTCTGATGATCAACTCCTTTAAATGACTCCAACACTTGACACAATTCTACATTATATGTGTTAAAATTACATTTTGAGAGTTGAAATTAACCCAGAAAGATTTAACATCGAAATTTCAACTCCCCAGTTTTTGCTGTGATTAGCTCCAGAGTTAGCTTCGGTACTGACTAAATGTAATGTATATGCACAAATACATTGCAAGGTATCATACAGAAAATATTTTGTGACAGGTGTACTCAGATATGCTGACAACCACAAACATTTACCACATTTTTACTTCCTCTTTTTCCATTATTTACCCCATTAACCAACCATCATCCCTTCTTCATTTCCTTCCCTCAGTCTTTTTCTCTCCATTTCTCCCCTCACGCTCGCTCAAATCCCAAATGTGCTTTATTGGTGCAGCGTTGGTCGTATTGCCAACACATTTCTCATGGTTCAGACGTGGCACTGCATTCGATTTTATATAGAATCTGTCATGCAGAAACATTACAGGACATAAATATTTATTCTTCTGGCCCACATCGCCGCTGCCTCAAAAACTCCATCTGTTCCACACGCTTTCTCACTCCTCCTCGCAGATCCTCTCCGTATCTCGCTTTATTTCTGCGCTTGCTTTTATTTTTCCGAACTCCTATTTTACATCTTCTCTGGCTACATCTATCTGTCTGTCTGTCTGTCTGCGTGGAGATGCCGCTGGAGAGGAGCACAGAGAAAAAGCACTTCTGAGCGATTGATCCATGAAAATCAAAGAGCAAAATCACCTCAGAGGAAAAAAGAAGAGGCTTTAGAGCCGTGCCGGACAACAACACACATACACGCACACAGACGGCACATTTACAAGAGAAAAGAGGAAGAAAGGGGTTGATAAAACACGTGCACTCACACACAAAAAACATTTGTGTGACTTTAATTACGACACACATTGCCACACTGTTGAATGATCCTTTTTTATGTCAGCAATAATTGACTTTGATCCGTTGAATCGTTAGAGAAATAAAGCACTCCTGAGGTGTTGATGCAGCGGTGTTCATTATTTTCTAATAGTTCAATTGACTGGTGTAAATTATTCTGTTTATACTTCCGTCACCGCATCTAAAGTCACTGTTCAGATGTTGTATTTCAGACATTTGTCAGGATTTTGTCCTCAAACTGCTCCTGTGTGTAGGACTAGCTTCTTACACATCTCATCCAAAGCCTTCTGTTGTGTTTTGGTGTGATTTTTGACTGTTGATACAGCTAGTCTTGTAGCTGTGAAATAACATTAATCATTCAGCGTAGGGATATAAACCTGTAATGAACTCAAACCCTGCCGGAACTACTTTAGCTGTGTGTTTATGTGAAAATACACTGCATTTTTGCATTGATATTGAGAAGAGCAGTGTGCTGTGCTTTTTATGTTGCTAGGCAACCTCTAAATGAACAGTCTTACTGCTGAGTGCTTTGAAAAGTGCGTATTTGCTCTAAGTGTGATGTAACTTTAACTGAAACACATAGACCAGGTATAGATAAAGTATAGTATAGAAACAGCTACAGATACGTACATCAATATTGCATCATTTTTATGACACTGTACAACAATGATTAATGTTTTTATATTACTGTGAGGTTTGGGTTTAGGATTGGGGTAGGGGTAGACAGTAATAAAATACAATTAATAGGTAATTTAATAAGTAATATAAATAATTCTCATTAACATCTGGCTGTATCTCACCTAGCAACAAACTGGATTATAGATAACCTTAAGGCTAACATACTGATAATAAGATCTAAAAACATATTTTGACTTCAATAGGACTTTAAAGTCATGTTTGTCATGCTTAATGTCAATGTTTATTTTGCTAGGGCTAGCACACATTGTTTTTCTTTATGTAAACAACTAATACCATATTGGGTGAATAATAATAGCAACACAACACCAAATACAGACAATAATAAATTATTTAAAACAAAATTATACATGAATAAATAAATAAATAAATAAATAAATAAATAAATAAATAAGTAAATAAATAAATAAATAAATAAATAAGTAAGTAAATAAATAAATAAATAAATAAAATCAATCAATAAATACATAAATACACCAAATGCCACTACCCAGTTTGCTTCTCCAACTCAAATGTATATGTATATTTATTTACAAATTTAAGTGGATCGAACTTACAAATAAATGGTCCAAATAATTTCAAGAGTTATGTTGTTTCAGCTTAAGTAACTTAAACAAGCAGCAAAAATCTTCTTTTTTATTTCACCATCAAATATGTGCAGCAAAACAAAGGCCTGTGCCTGGATTTATTTATTTTCAGAGGATTTGTCAGACTTTCTTTGATGGCTTTTCTTCACTGATGATAATTCTGTGCTTATGGGACGATGTTTCATTATTTGCTCTCTGGGAAACATTTATTGCATTTTCATCTGCAGTCATTGAAGGACATGACGTTCACAGAGAAAGAGAAAAAAACAAACATCAAACTTTGAGAAACCACAGATGGATTTGAGCTGCGATGGTTCGGCTCATGAATATTAACTTGGTTAGATAACCTTGATGGACCCGCCATTCATGGAACCTAATTAAAATTCACAAGCCAGGCTTTTGCCATAGCTACATCTGTAAATCAGGACTTAATTTCTTTTCTTTATTCAAGATTGTATTTCTTTCAGAGATCATTCAACCTTTTCTATGTACGTGTTCGAAATATGTTATAAAAATTGTTATATATATATATATATATATTCATTCATTCATTTTCTTTTCGGCTTAGTCCCTTTATTAATCTGGGGTGGCCACAGCGGAATGAACCGCCAACTTATCCAGCATATGTTTTACGCAGCGGATGCCCTTCCAGCTGCAACCCATCACTGGGAAACATCCAGAATCAGAATCAGAATCAGAATGGGTTTTATTGCCAAGTGTGCTTACACACACAAGGAATTTGTTTTGGCTACAGAAGCTTTCAGTGTACATAAAGTGACAAGTGACAACACGAAATAAATATGAAAAAGACGACACACATTAAACAGAGATGCAATCAGACAAAAATCTCTGGATGATGAATTGTATGTACAGACAAGTTATAAGGTGCTGTGTACAACTGCGTAGAAGAAGTATTGCACTGTAAGTTGTTATAAGGTGCTGTGTACGAGTGCGTATGAGAAAGTATTGCACATTTATTGCACAGTAGTAGAATATTTAACTGTTCATGAGGTAGATGGCCTGAGGAAAGAAACTTTTCCTGTGTCTGGCTGTTTTTGTGCTTGGTGCTCTGTAGCGCCGACCAGACGGTAACAGTTCAAACAGGAAGTGCGCTGGGTGTGAGGGGTCCAGAGTGATTTTGTGAGCCCTTTTACTCACTCTGGAAGAGTACAGTTCTTGAAGTGTAGGAAGGGTAGTGCCAGTGATTCGTTCAGCTGTCCGGACTATTCGCTGTAGTCTGCGGAGGTCGGTTTTGGCAGCTGAGCCGAACCAGACGGTGATTGAAGTGCAGAGGATGGATTGGATGACCGCTGAGTAGAACTGTACGAGCAGCTCCTGGGGCAGGTTGAACTTCCTCAGCTGACGAAGGAAGTACAGTCTCTGCTGGGCTTTCTTCACAATAGAGTCTATGTGAATGTCCCACTTCAGATCCTGAGAGATGGTGGTGCCCAGGAACCTGAATGACTCTACTGCAGCCACAGTGCTGTTCATGATGGTGAGTGGGGGGAGTGCCGGGCGGGTTCTTCTAAAGTCCACTATCATCTCCACCGTTTTGAGCGTGTTCAGCTCCAGGTTATTGCATCTGCACCATAAAGCCAGCCGCTCCACCTCCTGTCGGTATGCAGACTCGTCGCCATTCCGGATGAGGCCGATAACAGTAGTGTCATCTGCAAACTTCAGGAGCTTAATGGAGGGGTCTTTTGCAGTGCAGTCGTTGGTGTATAAAGAGAAGAGTAGTGGGGAGAGGACACATCCCTGGGGGGCGCCGGTGCTGATGGTGCGGCTGTCGGATGTAATTTTGCCCATTCTGACTAGCTGTTGTCTATCTGTCAGAAAGCTGGTGATCCATTGACAGACAGAGCTAGGAACAGAGAGCTGGGTCAGTTTGTACTCGAGCAATGATGGGACAATGGTGTTGAAGGCAGAGCTGAAGTCCACGAACAGAATCCTTGCGTAGTTCCCTGGTTTGTCTAGATGTTGTAGGGTATAATGCAGTCCCATGTTGACTGCATCATCCACAGACCGGTTTGATCTATAGGCAAACTGCAGAGGGTCCAGCAGGGGTCCAGTGATGTCCTTCAGATACGCTAGCACCAGTCTTTCAAATGACTTCATGGCCACAGATGTTAAGGCCACAGGTCTGTAGTCATTGAGTCCTGAGATCTTTGGTTTCTTTGGGATTGGGATGATCGTGGAACGCTTAAAGCAGGATGGAACCATGCACTGTTCCAGTGATCTGTTGAAGATCTGTGAGAAAATGGAGGCCAGCTGGTCAGCGCAGGTTCTCAGACAGGCTGGTGAAACACCGTCTGGGCCTGGAGCTTTCCTTCTCTTCTGTTTCCTGAAGATCTGACGCACATTATCCTCACTGATCTGAAGTGCAGGGGGGGAGAGGGGGATGGCTGGAGGTGTTAATGCATATCCATACACTCATTTACACACATACACTACGGACAATTTAGCTTACCCAATTCACCTATACCACATGTTTTTTGGACTTGTAGGGGAAACCGGAGCACCCGGAGGAAACCCACGCCAACACGGGGAGAACATGCAAACTCCACACAGAAATGCCAACTGACCCAGCCGGGGCTCGAATCAGCGACCTTCTTGTTGTGAGACAATTGTGCTACCCACTGCGCCACCGTGCTGCCCATACATATGAATAAATTCTAAAGTTGTATAAATAAATAATTATGCATAAAAAAAACTATAAATGAATAAATAAATACACCTAAGACCACTACTCAGTTTGTTTCCCCCGGTCAAATCTATTAATTTACGTATATATTAATTTAAATATAATATATTTATTATATATATTAATTTATATTAATCGTCCAAATACGTACATAGGAAAGGTTAATTTCTAACCATTGATCGGCCATTTATTTATTTATATATATATATTCATTCATTCAATTTAATTTCGGCTTATATATATATAAATATATATATACAAGTGTATGTAAACATGTTGCCTTAAATACGAAAACAAATCAAATAAAACTATTTATATATATAAAACTTTATAAAATAATTATTTATATTAAAATGATCTATTAATGTTAAGAAAGGCCTCACAGTGGCGCAGTGGGTAGCACGTTCGCCTCACAGCAAGAAGGTCGCTGGTCGCTGGTTCGAGCCTCGCCAGTTGGCGTTTATGTGTGGAGTTTGCATGTTCTCCCTGTGTTGGCGTGGGTTTCCTCCGGGTGCTTCGGTTTCCCCCACAAGTCCAAAGACATGCGGTACAGGTGAATTGGGTAAGCTAAATTGTCCGTAGTGTATGAGTGTGAATGGGTGTGTATGGATGTTTCCCAGAGATGGGTTGCAGCTGGAAGGGCATCCGCTGCGTAAAACATATGCTGGATAAGTTGGCGGTTCATTCCGCTGTGGCGACCCCAGATTAATAAAGGGACTAAGCCGAAATGAAAATG
>CAIGQW010052695.1:2008388-2028798 GCA_903798125.1 Danio choprae
TATCTATCTATCTATCTATCTATCTATCTATCTATCTATCTATCTATCTATCTATCTATCTATCTATCTATCTATCTATCTATCTTCTGTTTAACAGAAATAAGATTTTTTTTTTCCAACACTTCTAATTATAATAGTTTTAATAACTGATTTCTTTTATCTTTGCCATGATGACAGTACATATTTTACTAGATATTTTTCAAGATGCTAGTATTCAGCTTAAAGTGACACTGTAATTAGGCAAGTCATTGTATAACAGTGGTTTGTTCTGCAGAAAATCCAAAAAATATATAGCTTAAAGGGAGCTAATAATATTGACCTTTTAAAATGGTTATAAAAAATTAAAAATTCAATTCAAGTTTATTTATATAGCGCTTTTTACAATGTAGATTGTGTCAAAGCAGCTTAACATGTTCTAGTAAAGTCCAGATTTCAGAGTTTAGTTCAGTGTGGTTTAAGTTTCACTGCTAAAAGTTCAAACACTGAAGAGCAAATCCACTGTAGCGCAGCTCCACAAGTCCCGATCCGAGCAAGCCAGTGGCAGCAGTGGCGAGGAAAAAACTTCACCAATTGACGAAGTGAAGGAAAAAAAACCTAGAGAGAAACCAGGCTCTGTTAGGCACGATAATTTTTCTTCTGGCCAAACTTCCTATGTGGAGCTGCAGTCTAGGCGCCGGGGCTGGAGAAGCTGGACATCCATCGTGGAAGCTGCAGGTGGGTAGGGCACCAGCGGGAGGTTAGGCTGGCCCACAGGATCAAGCGTAGACTTGTTCGTCACTGTAGCCTTTCAGGAATCAGTCTCATGCACTCCCTTCCTGCTTTTATTCTAAGACTTTCTCCAGAAGAAAAAATATTATAGGAAATGCTGTGAAAAATTTCTTGCTCTGTTAAACATCATTTGGGAAATATTTGAAAAAGAAAACAAAATTCACAGGCTAATAGTTTTGACTTCAACTGTATATACAGCGGGAAAAACACGTCACCATTTTTCTCATAAAACACATTTCTAAAGGTGATGTTGACTTGAAATTTTCACCGGATGTTGGTAACAACCAAAGAAATCTATATATGCAAAGAAAACAAATCTGAATAGGTTACAAATAAAGTTGTGTAATAAAATGAAATGACGCAGGGAAAATTTATTGAACAGAGAGGTGTAGAAAGGCAGTGAAAGCTCAGACAGCAGCTGAAATCTCTCAGTAGTTCTTCAGCAACCCTCTGCCCTTCCTCAGTGTAAATGAATATCAGCTGCTTCAGTCCAACATCTACATTAGCAGGAGGATGCAGAGTAAACCAGAGTGGACGTTTCAGCAAGACAATGATCCAAAACACAGCCAAGGAAACTCTCAAATGCTTTCAGACAAAGAAAATCAAGCTGTAGAATGGCCCAGCCAATCACCTGACTCCAATTCAATGAAAAATACAAAATAAAGCTCAGATTTGATAGACGAGACCCACAGAACCATCAAGATTTTGACACTCTGTTGAAGTCTGGGAAAAACTCACCTGAGCAATGCATGTGACTTCATTCTCCATATGAGAGGCGTCTTTAAGCTGCCAGCACCAAAAAAAGACTTTTATATGAAGTATTAAATACGTTTCAGTAGTTCAGAACTTTCTCCTTGGGTCATTTCTTTATAACGCATAACTCATTTTTCAGATTTATTTGTTTTGTTTTGTTTTTGTTATATTGTTCAATCTGGATCTGGTTCAATTCCATGTCAACAGCTCCTTTAGAAATATTATTCCCAGGACAAAAAACATGACCTGTTCAATACTTGTTTTCCCCGCTGTATATATGATAATGAGCATGTTAATATGCATGCTCTTTAAACTATAATTGAACATGCATGACTTTAATGGTTGCCAATTTTCTGTCATGATTTGTGTCATTAAACTCTATGGAGCGACGCATCCAGATGTACAGAAGCATGTTATGTGGGCTTTATGTGTCTGTGTGTTGGTCAAGCCTTGTTCAGGTTCAAACCATTTCAACCTTGGCCCCAATTTGTTTTTGACCTTTGCAAGATAACAGCAACCCTGGAAAAGCTGGAAATGACATCTGCAATGTGCAACTTTGTATTCCGGACTTGTTTTTCAGTCATGCTTAAGATTAGCGAACTGCGTATTGATATTAAAGGTCACTGAGGTCACTTATTCAAACAGAGCCTACATGTAAAAGCATTTAGATGTACAGTTTTTAGATGAAGCTGTTGTCTGTTTTTGCTTGACCTGTTGCCATTTGTTTTAAGCGTAAACCTCATTCAATGCTGGATAAATGCTTATCCAAAAAGTATTTCAACAAAATGGTCACGTCATGTATGAAAGTCCCTGTTTTATTTAGAAAATGTGGTAATTTTAGCTAGAAAATTGTCATTTCGTTGAGATAATTATATCATTTTAATTAAATAACCTCATTATTATGAGAAGATTATTATTATTATTATACCTCATTATTATGAGAAGATCATTATTATTATTATTATTATGTAATTTAGGGATATAAAATCTTGTGTATGCAAATCTTGTTATTGAGAATCCGACAGAGGCTGCTGTGCTGTGCCATTCGTGCCTGCTGTTCTTGCGTAAATCCACCAGAGGCTGCTGTCGACTGGCTGACTTATCGACTGACCCACCCTCCCCCTTCCCTAAACCCAGCCGACAATCGAAATCCAGAAAAAGGAAAGCCCTCGCGGTAGCCTGATTTTTACCGCGTTTAATTTTTTGGGTTTTGTTTTTGTCTTACCTGCTTTCTGGAACCGTTCTTCGTCAGGCTCGAACCCCGTCGTCACGGTCAACTCTGCTCCACGTCACAAGTCCGCAGACGTACACGGCGAGCCACACGTAGACGAAATGCAGCCATACCTCTGGCTACATAATTCGCAATCTCCAGAAATGTGTATAGGGCTACGTTTTCGGAATGAGCCCATGTTGGCTATTGTTATATTAAAACAATAAAAGAAAAGCTTTCATTGATTATTTCATTGCTCTTCAATATAGTATTTCCAATGCGACAGCTTTAAAAATTAAAAAATAAATAAATATTCCTCCACAATATAGCTTCTCAATTAAACTTTATCTTGTCTTAAGGATGATTAGATGTTTGTACTGGAGAGCGAAACCCACAGATGTAGAAAATGATTTTTTTTTTTGCAGGGTGGTCTGCTGCAGATTAACAAATGAAGTTTTATTGGGAGATAAACGAAGCGAGGGACAGAGACCCAAAGCTCAAAAGACAGTGGGAGAAGATGGCATTGCATTGATTGGCACTCCAGATGCTGTAGGCCAGACCTGCATCAGCACTAAAGAGTTCGATTAGCGGAGCATTGACCAGACCCTGATGGAACTGTGAAGCGGCACGGGACGTGTTTAATTAATGGCCAGCCGAACATGTCTGTTAGGAGATTAACAGGAATGAGATGAGCAAAATGGAGGGGTGAAAGGGAAAGAGGACGAATCGATGGATGAAGCGAACAGGTTTTGGCAGCTCCTGCATCTGCATTGTGACTGCAGGAAGAGCCATGTGTTCGCTCTTTACGCTTGATGGGTTTTAGTGCCTGTGAATGGACTGTTTACCTTCAAGATAAACACTAACTTCTCTGTAAATGCACAGTTGGGAGGATATTTGTCTTCATTTTCGTGAAAGAGCGTGCATGTATTCATATTCTGAGAAAAAGAACGAAAGAAAACGTTCTCCTTTCACCGTACATTTATCTACACTGTGAAAAAAAATGCTTTGTTCCACACCTAGTTTCAATTTGTGTTGACACAACATGAAGAAATTTGGTTAACTTATTAGCTTTTACCAATTTAAGTTGATTGAACATAAAATGGGCTGCACGGTGGCGCAGGGGGTAGCACGATCGCCTCACAGCAAGAAGGTCGCTGGTTCAAGCCTCGGCTGGGTCAGTTGGCATTTCTGTGTGGAGTTTGCATGTTCTCCCCGTGTTCGTGTGGGTGCTCCGGTTTCCCCCACAAGTCCAAAGACATGTGGTACAGGTGAATTGGGTAAGCTAAATTGTCCATAGTGTATGTGTGTGAATGAGTGTGTGTGGATGTTTCCCAGTGATGGGTTGCAGCTGGAAGGGCATCTGCTGCGTAAAACATATACTGGATAAGTTGGCGGTTCATTCTGCTGTGGCGACCCCATATTAATAAAGGGACTAAGCCGAAAAGAAAATGAATGAATGAATGAACATTAAGTTTTCCCCCCCAAAAAACAAACAATTGTGTTGTTTCAGCTCATTTTGATTAAGTAGTTTGAACAAACATTCATTCATTCATTTTCCTTTGGCTTAGTCCCTTATTTATTAGGGGTCGCCACAGTGGAATGAACCGCCAGCTTATCCAGCATATGTTTTGAGCAGAGGAAGCCCTTCCAGCCCATTACTTGGAAACACCCATACACTCGCACATTCACACACAAACTCATACACTACGGACAATTTAGTTAATCAATTCACCTATAGAGCATGTGTTTGGACTGTGGTGGAAACCGGAGCACCCGGAGGAAACCCACGCCAACACGGGAGAACATGCAAACTCCACACAGAAATGCCAACTGGCCCAGCTGAGACTCAAACCAGTGACCTTCTCAGTGTGAGGCGACTGAGTCACTGTGTTGCCTTTTGAACAAACAGCAGAAAAGTGTAACAAAATGTTTATTATGCTAATGTTGCCATTATGTTATGGAAATGTTTTTTTTCTAAAGGTTCTTTGCATGCACACACATGTTCATACGCATACGGTTGAAAACAATATTATTAGCCCTCCTGTGAAATTGTTCTTCTTTTTCAAATATTTCAATATCGTTTAACAGAGAGGTACAATACAATACTTTTTATTTTTAAACGTAATAAATAATTTCTAATAATTTTTGTTTTGTTTTAGCAATGATGACAGTGCACAATATTATATTAGTTATTTTTCAAGATACACGTATTCAGCTTAAAGTGCAATTTAAAGGCTAAAAGGGCTCCTATTTTACCTCTTTTACAAGATGTAAGATAAGTCTTTGGTGTCTCCAGAATGTGTCTAAAGTTTCAGCTCAAAATACCCATCAGATCATTTATTAGACAATGCAGAATATGCCCATTTTGGGGTCAGAAGAAAGTGTAGCTGTTTTTGTAGCCTGTGCCTTTAATGCAAATGAGCTGGATCTCCCCATCCACCGTTCCAACATGCGTGTCTGTTTCTCCTGCATTACATCAGACAAACAGCAGTCAGTGACAGAGACGGAGAAGGAGGAAGCAGAGATCCAGTTTATTAGTCAAAAATACCCAGTACGTTTATTTGATGTGTTTGTAGTGAAGTTTATTCAAGCCTTTCTGCAACGACGAGTGACACACAAATGCCATTACAAAGTTTTCAGTGCACACACACGCGCTTATGCCAAGTTCAGACTGCATGATTCAAAAGTAGTCGCGTCACAGATGTTTTCACACTGCATGACTATCTGGGGGTAGTGTTCCGTCGCTGCTGTGTTTACACTGCAAGATGGATCGGCAACAGAGGGTTTCACACTTCATGACTTTACAACAGGAAGATTCACCGACAACTTTGTCTCGGTCTGCAAACTAAATCTCACAACCAAACACACGCGAGGAGTGACATGGAAACAACGCAATGTCATGTAGTATATCTTTTGTTATTTACTACATAATGAGAAAGAAGCCTTTAGTGGGGTAGAAAATGTACTTATTTTGCTCACCTGAAGGGAATTGGCAATTTTTCCTCAACTTTTTTTTTCGACCCAGTTGTGGTATTGCTCAGATGACACGTCAAACAGACACGGGTGCTCCTGCCAAATTTCCACTAGTTTTTCCTTCATTTCTTGGGTCCAAATAGACCAAAAAGAAGCTCTTTTAACTTCTCCCCCAACCTCCCGCTGGCCTGCAGATGCCCAAACCAGTGGATGCTGCTCCCTCATTAGCTGTAGGTAATCATCAATGTTATTTTCAATCAGAACACATTTCACACGGCATGATTTGAATCGCCGACAGGTCCAGATATTTAGCATGCCAAATATTTCATGAGTGTTGGTGACTCATCTGCGATTCTCTCAGATCGCGTCTGTGATAGTTCACACTGTGTGATTGTTACTCGCATGAACGAGCACCGATTTGCCTGTGATTTCCGGTATTTGTCTGCGGTTTCTCAAAACCTGTCAGTGAGTCAAAATCGGCCCTAAAATCGTGCAGTCTGAACTCTGCATTACTGACACTGTGCGGCTGTGGTGAATCCAGCAGTTATGAATTTACTTTGTTTATTATTTCTTTAGTTTATTACAAACATGCTCTGTTTTAAACATGTAAATCTCATTCTTGAGGTGCAGCTGATCACAGAGAGTTGGAACAGATCTTTTAATCCCAGTTTCTTTGCAAATCCTGTTCTGTAGACATGTTTATATGGTCTATTATACAGTGACATGTTATACATTGACATATGATGTGTTTATATCACTCTATGACTGTGGACACACTATACTTGCATAGTTACTGTTCAAACAGCTTCCAAAAGTTGATTTTACATAATAGGTGCTATTTACTGCTTTAATTAGGCAATTTGGCAAGTCCTTGGACAACTTTGCTTTGTTCTGTAGCCAATCAAAGAAAAATAATTTGTGAAGGGGGCTAATAATATTGACCTTAGCAGTTAAAACAATAAAATAGAGCTGCAAGCAGCAATTATCGGGGCCAAGCAGCCCAGCGGCCTAATCATAAACAAGCACGGCAACCCGCTACAGAGCAACTGGAAAATTCTAGAACTTTTTGGCAGCATGGTCGAGCCAAATTTGGTGTATGGTTTTTATTGATATGATTTAATTGTTTGTCAATTTTACCCAGAAGGGGGCTCAAACTGATCTAGTTTTGTCAATGTTAGGTCTAGATCACACACATTAAGTTTGGTTTCAATACTCCAAACAATTGCAGTGATTCAGCCTGTAATGTCATCTGGCAGCATTACATCAAGTTTGCGCTTATGCTAAATGACAACAGTTTTGTCTATCAACATGAATGCCATAACTTTTGGTCTTCATCAGTGGTCCCCAAACTTGTTCCTGGAGGGCCGGTGTCCTGCAGATTTTAGCTCCAAACCTAATCAAACACACCTGAACAAGCTAATCAAGGTCTTACTATGTATACTTGAAACACCCAGGCAGGTGTGTTCAGGCAAGTTGGAGCTATACCCTGCAGGGACACCGGCCCTCCAGGACTGAGATTGGTGACCCCTGGTCTACATGGTCTGAAGATCTTCCGAGTCAAATTTGGTGAAGATTGGACCAACGGTCTAGGAGGAGTTAAGAAAAAGAATGGTTTGAACAAAATCAAAATGGCGGACTCCTGTTTGGCAGATTATGGCATAATTGGTATCTGTGATGTCGGCATAATAATTTGAGACCAATTTCATCAAAATAAGCATATGCAGGCAAAAGTTATTACCAAATGTGTATGTTTCATTAATAATCGCTAATGAATGTCTTATAACTCTTGACCCATAGGTGGCGCTGTCATCACATTTTTATGGTGTGGTCAGTGTGAGGTGACAATGACAGACCTAAAATTTGGTGTCATTATCTTTACCTCTTGCAAAAGATATCATTTAGTGATGACTTAAAGTTTTAAGTTGAGTCAACTTGTTGTTGTTTTTAACAGTACCATTGTTGTGTTCCCATGGCAACTGAATTACCACAACAGATCAATTCAAGTACTTTAGCATGGCTCAAAAACACTGCAGCATTTACTATAAATTACTATAGTATGGTTTATTTTCTAACTGGATTATTGGGTTTTAGTGTTTGCATTAAACATTTACAAGCTGTTTGGCTTCTCAAAATGATGTTTCATATGGACGAACGAACACGCTTTAAAGCCGTTGCAGTGGAAATACTGTAGATAAATGTATCGAATATCAATGAATGTCTGAAAAAGATGGAGATGAAATGCATTTTTTTTTTTGCCTGGCCCTTTGGACTGACACAAGTTTATGATAAAGCTCTCTGACAGGAAACGTTTTGTTTTGATGCAACTCATGGTGGAGAAGCCAGAAAGTTTCTATGAAAGCAGAAATAATATGTAGATGAACCAGAAGAGCTCTCTCTGAAACAGACGCATCCGCTGTTCTCCTGAATAATGAAACGATGTCTGGATGAAAAAAGCAGAAATTTCTTCGACTCTCCCTTTCTGAATGCACTCGTCCATCACCGTCAGCTCGTATCTCTTTTCCAGAGATGCGATGGGCTGTTTGGGTGGCCTTGGCAAAGGATGAAAACAGAGAGAAATATTTTCTGGGTCTTCTGAATGCGGCATTAATAATCGAGGAATGAAAAAGCCTTCCCGGTGAATGTCAGAGTACATGCATTCATTCTGACAGCCGTTTCGTATTTACTTCATCATCTAAACACTGATTCCGTCCTATTGTAAAGTTAATTCGCATGATTACGTGTTCGATTTCTGCTGTCTGTTTTCATATTGTTGCTGTTGTTGTTGTTGTTGTTGTTGTTGTTGTTGTTGTTGTTGTTGTTGTTGTTGCAGTCATTGTTTTGTCGTTTACTTCAAAAGCGAGGATATTGATTTCTCCCAACACATTGGAAATTCAATAAACTAGTGAAATTGTATGACAAGAATGCACATGCGATCACTTTTCTTGCTTTAAAATCATTTGGCAAAAGGCTGACTGATTGACAATGCATTCAGGACACTGTAAAAAGCAATTAGTCACTTTACTTTAAAAAGTGAGTACACCTGTTGCCTTAAAGGTGCAGTAGGTGATCTGCCAAAATGCTAACCGGTTAACATAATATCTTTGAAACACAGTCCCTCCCCTGCCGTCCCAAGCCACGCCTCCTGAAACACGAACGCGTGCACCTTAAAGATGACCCACTAGATCATGTCATTCACCAGTTAGAAAACTTTATTACTTTATAATACTACAATTCTGAACGAAAAACTGTATTATATCTGTATTATATACAAACTCCATAGCAACACCCTATGGAAACCACGTGAAATACTCAAGCAACTACATAAAACTCTAGCTACCACCAATGACACGTTAGCACCAACATAGCAACCCCCTACATTTTTTTTGTATTCTTTCACAAATGGGAAGTAAAAAAAATGTTTTACAGTAATTTCTGGTTGATTTAACAAAACATACATTTCTTTCAAGACTACAAGCAGTGTACAAATTTACAAGCTAAGAGTAGTGTACATCTAAGAATAAATATAAAGCTTGCAAACTTTGCAACCACCCACAACAACACTGTAGCAAATACAATACATGGCAACACCCTAGCAACTACTCACAAGACTGTAACAACTACATGGCAATCCCCTGGCAACCACTCACAACACTGTAGCAACTACATGACAACACCCTGGCAACCAACCACAACACTGCAGCAACCACAATACATGACAAACACACTAGCAACCACTCACAGCATTGCAGCAACTACATGACAACACCCTGGCAACTACCCACAACATTGGAACAACTACAGTACATGGCAACATGCTGGCAACCACCTACAACACTGCAGCAACTCTAATATATGGCATCATCCTGACAACCACCCACAACACTGTAAAATCTACATGACAATGCCCTGGCAACCACCCACAACACTGTAGCAAAAACAATACATGGCAACACCCTGGCAACCACCCACAACACTGTAGCAAAAACAATGCATGGCAACACCCTGGCAACTACCCACAACACAGCAGCGACTACAGTACATAAAACACCCTGGCAAACACCCATTATACAGCATCAACTACAGTACATACCAACACCATGGCAACCCCTCACAACACTGCAACAACTACAGCGCATACCAACACCTTGGCAACCACTCACAACACTGTAGCATCTACATGACCACCACATGGCAACCACCCACAAAACTGTAGCAACTACATGACAACAACCTGGCAACCTCCTACAACACTGTAGCAACTACTGTACATGACTACACCCTGGAAACCACCGACTGCAATTTAGCTACTACATGACCTACCATGAACTCAGTAGCAACTACCTGTACCTGGCAACACCTTGGCAATGACTCACAACAATGTAGCAACTACTGTACATGGCTACACTCTGACAACCACCCACAAAACTGTAGCAACTACATGACAACATCCTGACACCACCCACAACACCCTAGCAACAGCATACCAACGCCCTGACCCAATGCCAAAGCAAAATCTTTCCCGATTAGCAAGTAAATAATCGTCAAAAAGATACACGTTTTATCTGTCTTCACTAGTTCGTGGACTAGTCTGCACAACCCCAAGTTCGTGGGATTGCACTGATACCATCTCAATGCGTTCCTGTCCAACACATGCCACATTTCTGCCTGAGGAAGCACTTGTGAAGGCTGGCAGGGGTTCATCTGTAAATATGGCCCATTACTCTCCAACTTTACGACTTCATGACTGTCCTACAGCTGTTTAGTGGCCGGCCTCTGGTCTGCGGATGCTCACAGGTAAAATCTCTCTGAGTTTCATGCAGGTTTGTCCTCTGACTGATGATTTCCTGAGACAGATCTGATAAAGGGAGCAGAGGCGCAGATGAGCAGAGATGAGGCGCTCACACCTCACTATGCAATGCTGCAGTCTAATAGAGCGCAAAAGTGATGGCTTACTTTTTTGGTGGACTTGCCTTTGCATTTGCAAGTTCTAACAAGGGATTTCATGCAAAAAAGTACTTTAACCAAACACGTTAACAAGCTTTAATATCACACCCTATAACGTATTAGGAATGATGTACAGTAAAAATGTACAGTAAGGTGTACGTAGATTGCTAGGCTACCATCAACTGTTTTCTCAAAGGATGACAAGCTGACAAAACATTGCTGCAACTCTGATACAAGTTTTTTTAATGGAGAAAATTACAAAGCAATGCAGTGTTTGGGTGTCCTGTGTTTCAGATAATTAGTCTGCCGAAATGTGTATATTCCATACAAGCTGATCAGTCAGTTCATGTCACGTGACTCGCGGTGCGCTCGTGTCGCTCCCAATATGTGTGCCTCCATTGGAAATAACGTACCCACAAAAAAAGACATGATATGTGAACGACCGCCGTCATTTGCAATGTACAGCGGTTGATTTTCTTCTCGCAAAGACATGCTGGATGCACCTGATTTGTTGACAATTGGGTTACGGATCAATTCCGTCGCAGTTAGTGGGTCCTTAGAGCTCCCATGTTGGTCCTTCACTTTTCCCCTTCGTAAAGAAACTTTCCAAAGACGTCTGTTTCTTACTCATTCTGCTGCTTGTGGGTTAACTTTTGCCGCTTAAATGACTGAAACGTAAGCGAGAGAACAGTCATTTTTCAAAATCAAAGATTTTTTTTAAATAAAAAATCGTTCAGACTCAGATAATAAATAAAACGGAAATAATTAATGATTTCTTGTGTGGCCCGGTACCAATTGATCCAAGGCCCGGTATCAGTCTGCGGCCCGGGGGTTGGGGACCACTGCTGTAGGCAATCGATAAAAAAATATTGCTTAAGGGGGCTAATAATATTGACCGAGATATTCTAGCCGAAATAAAACAAATATGACTTTCTCCAGTAGAAAAAAAAAAAAAGGAAATACTGTGGAAAAATTCCTTGCATGTTAAACATCATTTGGGAAATATTTGAAAAAGAAGAAATAAAATTCACAGGAGGGCATGATCACGTGGGTTTCCACTGGGTGCTCTGGTTTCCCCCACAGTCCAAAGACATGCGCTACAGGTGAATTGGTTAAGCTAAATTGTCCGTAGTGTATGTGTGTGAATGAGTGTGTATGGATGTTTCCCAGTAATAGGTTGCAGCTGGAAGGCCATCCGCTGCGTAGAACATATGCTGGATAAGTTGGCGGTTCATTCCGCTGTGGCGACCCCAGATTAATAAAGGGACTAAGCCGAAATGAAAATGAATGAATGAATAAGTCAAGGATATCACAAGTAAACACATCATCCAGTTTTGAAATGAAGATTTTTATGTTTAAGGGAAAACAAAACACAAAATTACATAGCCCTGTGTGAAAAAGTGTTTGCCCCCTAAACCTAATAACTATTTGGGCCACCCTTAGCAGCAAAAACTGCAATCAAGCATTTTGGATAACTTGCAATGAGTCTGTTACAGTGATGTGGAAGAATTTTGGACAACTCATCTTGACAGAATTGTTGTAATTCAGCCACATTGGAGGGTTTTCCAGCATGAACCGCCTTTTTAAGGTCATGTCGTAGCATCTTAATTGGATTTAGGTCAGGACTTTGACTAGGCCACTTCAAAGTCTTCATTTTGTTTTTCTTTAGCCATTCAGAAGTGGACTAGCTAGTGTGCTTTGGATCATTTTCCTGCTGCAGAACCTAAATTCACTTCAGCTTGAGGTCACTAGGAGCACTTTTTCAGACAGTGCTATGTAGGTTTGGATTTTGTTAATGCTAATACTAATACTTAAAACATTTACTTTGTTGAAAATTGGTTATCAATTGCATTATGGGACTTTTTAAAACTTGTCAACATCAAACATTGTTGGAGGAAAGATCAAGATCCCAGAATGCAATTCAAAAGAATACATTTATTTAAAAAAATCCATGAATACAGAAAACTTTTAGTTCACTTTTTGGGACAGTGAACATGGCTCATGAATGCAGACTATGAGCCGCTCGTCGAATGTCATTGTTTGTCAATTTGAAGTCAAAGCTTCAGTCTCCATCTCCATGTCCATCTCAGCTGGTAAACACAGAACAAACTGACACTGACAGGTTCTTCAGCAATGCTCTGCGACTCAAGTTAACAGCACCTGTCACTGCTACATCCGCAGAACAGAGCTTCACGCGCCGGCAGCATGTACTCCACTGTCAGCTCCTGTCCAGATATGAACCGTACATGAAGTTATGAGATCGAGGAACGCGGATGAGCTGCTGCAGCAGGCTATCATTGAAAACCCAACTTCAACTCAACAGCACTGTGGCAAAATGTCACTTTCCATCATAGAGAAAATGCTGGAGGTGCGAAGAGTTACTCAGACTCTTAAAGAGAAAGATTGGAAATAAAGCATTTTTTGGTGGTTTCACTAAATAAATCTTATGTAAATAAAACTCACCGGCCACTTTATTAGGTACACCTGTCCAACTGCTCGTTAACACAAATTTCAAAATTTCTACCAGCCAATCTCATGGCAGCAACTCCATGCATTTGGGCATGTAGACATGGTCAAGACGATCAGCTGCAGTTCAAACCGAGCAACAGAATGGGGAAGAAAGGTGATTTAAGTGACTTTGAACGTGGCATGGTTGTTGGTGCCAGATGAGCTGGTCTGAGTATTTCAGAAACTGCTGATCTACTGGGATTTTCACGCATAGCCACATCTGTAAACCCTAGAAAAAAATATCCAGTGAGCGGCAGTGCTGTGGGCGCAAATACCTTGTTGATGTCTGAGGAGAATGGCCAGACTGGTTCCAGCTGATAGGAAGGCAACAGTAACTCAAATAAACACTCGTTACAACCGAGGTATGCAGAAGGGCATCTCTGAATGCACAATAGAGCACCTTTGGGATGTGGTGGAACGGGAGATTCGCATCATGGATGTGCAGCCAACAAATCTGCATTACTGCATGATGCTATCATGTCAATATAGAGCAAAATCTCTAAGGAATATTTCCAGTATCTTGTTGAATCTATGGCACGAAGGATTAAGGCAGTTCTAAAGGCAAAAGGGGGTCCCAGAACTAGTAAGGTGTACCTAATAAAGTGGCCAGTGAGTGTACTGCATCGGTTTAATAAGTTAAATTGTTCTCTGATATCTACATAGTAGGTTTATGGCTTCGGTAAGTTCAAGAAATCTCCAGAAACGTTTTATATGCTCATTGATTACATATTGATAAAATACTTCTAGAATCAGAAGGTCCATAATTGACCATATATGGATCTTGTTGTGTATATTAACGAGCTACACTCTGACAGCTCTCTCTCTCACACACACACACACACACACACACACACACACACACACACACACACACACACACACACACACGCACACAAACACACACAAACACACAGCATGATTTATGCTGAACACGAACAAATATAAACATTAACATAACGAGTAACGTTATAATTAAATTTGGCAAAAGAAAGTAATAGAGATGTATCTGGTTGTATGTTTAAGCTACAATGTCAATGAACAGCCAGGAATTAATTCTACATAAGCAGATGACAGTTGAGCTGAGGGATTTAACACGACTCAGCAGTCTACATGTGTTTGTTGAAACATACGCATACAATTTCACAATAAACATGATAAACTAATAAAAGATACAATTAAACATACCTTATGCCTCTTCTGAGTCTAGTTGAATAACTGTATAATCTGTAAATCTTGCATTTTGCGTCCTGACGTGACTCTGAACATGTCTCAGTCATTGCTCAGTGACACAGTAAACAATCCGCGGCTCCCGTTATCAAAATAAAAGTCTCGCATATATAGTAAGTTAAATATAAGCTTAAAAATAACTAAGGGAGGAAAATGATCATTGTTGTCCCACTAGAAAACATTGTGGCTTATCAAGTATGCACCCAGAGGCATGCATATTAATGATCTTAGAGCTACATATGAGACTGTGTTCTTTTGATGACGCGGACGCTTGTCAGGTCTGGATGAATGACCTAAAGTAGGCCTACATGCAAATGATGAGAGCATGGCCCGTGAGTCACGTAAACAGTCTGCTTTGTGTTCTGATTGGCCTGTTGTCCACTGGAGTTTTACAATCCTGGCATTTACACGAGAACAAGGAAACAATCATGCCATTTCCATATACTGATCTCTTATTATTGGACTATACCTAGACATTCATTCATTCATTCATTCATTTTCTTTTCGGCTTAGTCCCTTTATTAATCTGGGGTCACCACAGCGGAATGAACCGCCAACTTATCCAGCATATGTTTTACGCAGGGGATGCCCTTCCAGCTGCAACCCATCACTGGGAAACATCCACACACACTCATTCACACACATACACTATGGACAATTTAGCCTACCCAATTCACCTGAACCGCATGTCTTTGGACTTGTGGGGGAAACCCACACGTACACAGGGAAAACTCGCAAACTCCACACAGAAATGCCAACTGACCCAGCCGAGGCTCGAACCAGCGACCTTCTTGCTGTGAGGCGATCGTGCTACCCACTGCGCCACCGTGCAGCCTACCTAGACATACAAAGGCTTTCTTTGTAGGGCACCTTTAATAAACGCAATTTTTTTTCTACATAAGATAAAAAGTGCACATTTTTATAAGATGCATTTTCTAATAAGCTTGGAAAAGGAATGACAGTGAGTTGATGTTTGCGCTGAAATACACTGCACAGTAAAACGGCTTAACTGTTTGGAGAATTCTGTCCTCTTTGTTTCTGCACTTCTGTGTCAGAGCGGTCTAAATGAGTTAGAAGAGGGAAGAGGAAGTGACAGATGAAAGGGATAGAGATAAATGTAGGCGTGGTGAAGACGCCGGCGTTTACAATACGAAATGGCACAATCAATTCAGGCCAAAATAAGCACAATTGATTCGAGAATGTAACAAAGGAAAGCAATATCTGGAGGGCTGCATGAGAGAGAGAGAGAGAGAGAGAGAGAGAGAGAGAGAGAGCATGCAAAAGTACATGTTGTGTAGGAAGCAAGAAAATTGTGAAGACTTTGAGTTGTACGGTAAATGACAGACCAAATCAATAACATGGTGTGTCTGAGAATAAGACAGAGAGAAAGAGAGAGAGGAGAAAAGAAGCAGACAAACATGAAGCCATTAAACAAACAGCACTTTTTTAAAAAAACATTTGCTGTTCAGCAATAAATCAACAATTTGCCGCTCTTAACAGTTCAGAAGCAGTTTTCACCTCACTGAGATCTGCGTGACATTTACAAATGCAGAAATAATGCAGAACAAATGAGATGTGGACATTCTGAAGTTAATCTGAATATGCTGCATATGCAAAACTCACTGAAGTGGGATGCTGTTTGTGGTGGCCAGCGTATTGTTATGCAGTGTTTAGTGTTTAGTGGGTTTCCCAGGGTGTGGTTATGTGGTATTTGATGTTGGCAGGGTGTTGTGGTTGCTACACATTGCTACCCCCTCGTCTCTGACTCTTGCACCAGGTTGCACATTTGCACTATAGACACTTTCCTAATCACTCCATGTCTCTTGGAAACACTGTGCATTTTAAATTGTGCTTCATTCAGGTGAGTGGGCTTAACAAACCACCTGTAGAAACACTCTTCTCTCTTATGCACCTGACACTTTATCTAAACTCCACCTTACAAGGACTCAATGTTTACTATAATTGTACCAAAATCATGTTGCACTGCTTGCTTCAACCTTAAATACCTCTTGCACAATATTAGACCTTAAATACCTTATTTTGCACAATATCCTGCACAACATTGTTCAGCCTTATGTAAAAGTACTTGTATAGCCTGTCTTATGTGTATAGTTTAAATATTTTATTCTATTTTATAATATATGTTAGTTATGCATAGTTTTTTTATAATAGCTCTTATGTCCAGTGTTGTGTTTGTATTTATGATAAATCCATGTAGCACCGTTGTCCTGCGAGACACGACATTTCATTCCTCTGTGTGTCCACACATGTAGCAGAATGACAACAAAGCACGACATGACTTGACTTGACTTTTATGTCGTTTTATCTGTTGTTCACAAGCCATTGCTAGACTAGTTTTTGTAGGTGGTGGCTACCAGGGTGCTGCTATAGGCTGGTTGCTGCTGCATAGTTGCATTGCTGCAGGGTGTTGCCAGGGTGTTGTGGGTTGTTAACAGTTTTGCTAGATTTTGTGGGTAGTTGCCAGGGTGCCGTGCACCTGCTAAAGTGCTGTTGATGGTTGCCAGTGTGTTGCTTTGTAGTTCCCAGGGCGTCATGAGTGATTAGCAAGTCATCGCTATGCTATTTCTGTAGTTCCAAGAGCTTTGCTAAACTACATTTTGTGGATGGATACCAAGGTGTTACTATGTGGTTGCTAGAGTGTTGGGTGTTTTTTTTAATATTATTTCTAGATGTTTGCAAGCGTGTTTCTATGTAATTTCTAAAACATTGTTATTGTGGTTGTCAAGACATGCAAAGTTGTTTCTAAGGTGTTGTGAATAGTTGACAGGGCATTACTATACCCTTGTTATGCTTCTGTGAGTTTTTGCTATTGCAGGTGGTTGTGCTGGTGTGTTTCTATGTGGTTTCTAGGGTGTATCTATATTGCAGTCTTGTGATGAGCTTATAGGGAGTTTTATGTTAATTGAATGGTGTTACAGGCCGAAATGTATCATGTGTACGTTTACGGGTTTGATTAAATCACTCGCCTTAATATGAACAACAGTTGCAGTGATGCATGACTTGGCAAACAGCACTAATAAGTGGAGATTGACTGTTCATGTAGGCAGCAGTTTGAATCTCAGCGGGAGAACTTTCTCTCGCCGGCAAATTCCACATATCTTCTAGTTCTGTCTCACTTCAGGCACAAATGAAGGTCGCTCGACTCATTAACTTCCTGGCTGAGTCTGGCTCACCCCCGGCCAGTCTCACTTTCAGCATCACTCACTGCAGTCCAATCAGCCGGCTTCATTGATATATATAGAGAGACTGACACCAGAGAAGACAAGAGAGGACAAAGGAATAAAGAGACGCGACAAAGACAATCAAGCAAACAAGCGCAGCGAGGACAACCTGTAGAACAGGACGATCGCGAATTACATCCCTTCATGATCTCATCTGCTTTTTTTCCCAAGGCATACTAAGAATAAATTAAGAATAATTAAGACTTTGGCTGATTAAGAAAACACTAATCATTTCACTTTCATCTCACCACGAGCTTCAAAACAGATCAAACTCAAATGTTGCAGATGCACATAGAATAAAGTCTCAGTATGAATTTCAATTTGACTTGGTCATCAGTCTTCTCCAATACAACCACAGATTCAAAAAAGAAAAATAGAGTCAAATAATAAAAGTAGCCGGCTCGTGAGAGATACTTGGAAAGCTTTCCTAATAGCTTTGAATGAGGATCAGAGTCAGATTATTCACTGAAAATCAATGCAGCTCTCGAATCTCTGCATATTAGAAACGCTAAAGTGCGTGGAAACCAAAGCTATTGTGTGAGAGTGATGCCAGTCCATCATCTTCAATCCAAACACCATCATGAAGAAGTCCTCATGTTGTGGAGAAGATTAGCTAAAAAGTGCAAAAAGGGATTTGAACGATGTAAGGTTGCCCCATACTGATGCTATAAAAAGTGAGAAATCAATTTTTAAATGAAATATCTGACCCCACAGGCAGACACTTAGTTCATTCATTCATTTTCTTTTTCGGCTTAGTCCCTTTATTAATCTGTGGTCGCCACAGCAGAATGAACCGCCAACTTATCCAGCATATGTTTTACACAACGGATGCCCTTCCAGCTGCAACCCATCACTGGGAAACACCCATATTCCCATTCACACACATACATACACTACGGCCAATTTAGCTTGCCCAATTCACCTGTACCGCATGTCTTTGGACTGTGGGGGAAATCGGAGGAAACCCATGCAAACACGGGGAGAACATGCAATCTCCACACAGAAATGCCAACTGACCCAGCCGAGGCTCGAACCAGCAATCCTTCTTGCTGTGAGGCGACAGCGCTACCCACTGCGCCACCGCGCTGCCCCAAAGCCTGCACACGCCATGAACGTAGTTGGCAGCATTCGAACCTCCACGGGGAGACCCCAATGGATTTCTAGTCCATCGCCTTAACCACTCGGCCACGACTACGAAGCACCAGACACTAAATGTATCTGGGCAGCAAAGTGGCTCAGTGGTTAGAACTGTCGCCTCACAGCAAGAAGGTCGCTGGTTCGAGTCCCGGCTGGGCCAGTTGGCATTTCTGTGTGGAGTTTGCATGTTCTCCCCGTGTTGGCGTGGGTTTCCCTTCGGGTGCTCCAGTTTCCACCACAGTCTAACATGCACTGTAGGTAAATTGAATAAAGAAATTGGCCGTAGTGTGTGTGTGTATGGATGTTTTCCAGTACTGGGTTGCGGCTGGAAGGGCATACGCTGCAAAAAAAAATAATTCTGGAATAGTTGGGGGTTCATTCCGCTGTGGCGACCTCTGAAATAGAGACTAAGCCGAAAAAAATAATGAAATAATGAAAATCGAAATATTTCAGTAATATTTGATCACAGGATCCGGTTGATGCAGACTTTGAGTTGATTTAGCTGACGGTCACATATAGAAACATGTGGACATCAGTGTCTAACCTCATTTGAGCAGCTTCCAGTGCACTTTCTAATGGCCGCGTCAGAATCAATAGGGCTTCATTGATCAGCGAGCGGCGCACAGATTTAAGTGCAGCTTTAGCAGGGCCTTCTGTTGTGCTGTAGCACAAAACAGAGAAGCGTGTCAGCATTTCATCAGCATCATCTCATCCTCAACAGTGTTTTCTCAAATTATGCAAGTATAAGCGCGTATGCCATATGTAGAGACAGAACACCCTCTGAGTTGTGCCATCAAAATGACAAACGCAACTCACCTGATCCAAAAGATGCATCTCTGGTGTCCACTTGCAGCTTTGAAGAGACTGGAGATAAAACACCGCTAAAGACAACAAAACGAGAGACAGACAGAGAGAGAGAGAGAGAGAGAGAGAGAGAGAGAGAGAGAGAGAGAGACAGACAGACAGCTGAAGACATGATTAAATTTCTCCATCTATTACAGCTCAGGCTTTGATCCGTCTTCAAGGCTTCTTACTCTGGGCTGGACCGTTTTGAACTCTCCGTCTTTAAAGGTGAATCTCCGACGGCTGTTTCATCACGTTTAATATCAACAATTTGCGCCACCCTCGGGGGAGAAACAAAATTAAGAACTCTCTCTCCTCACAGATGAATGCATTTAAATGAAGCATTGATAAACAGCAGCAGGATAAAAAAAAGAAGAGAGAAATAAATGCAGATTTTTATTATCATTATCATTATCATTCATTCATTCATTCATTCATTTTCATTTCGGCTTAGTCCCTTTATTAATCTGGGGTCGCCACAGCAGAATGAACCGCCAACTTATCCAGCATATGTTTTACGCAACGGATGCCCTTCCAGCTGCAACCCATCTCTGGGAAACATCCATACACACCCATTCACACTCATACACCACGAACAATTTAGCTTACCCAATTCACCTATACCGCATGTCTTTGGACTTGTGGGGGAAACCGGAGCACCCGGAGGAAACCCACGCCAACACAGGGAGAACATGCAAACTCCACACAGAAACGCCGACTAACCCAGCCGAGGCTCGAACCAGCGACCAATCATTATCATTATTATTATTATTATTATTATTATTATTATTATTATTATTATTAT
>CAIGQW010052695.1:2087176-2106230 GCA_903798125.1 Danio choprae
GTGTGTGTGTGTGTGTGTGTGTGTGTGTGTGTGTGTAATGTCCTGAACACTACTGTCAGGATTAAGCAAATTTTTGTGCCAGTTTTAAACTCGCATACTCAATACACTTGCAGTTTTGCCCATATTCAAAGGCAAATACACATATAATAAATATATATGTGTGTGTGTGTGTGTGAGCATTTTTAAATATGCATTATTGAAAGCACAACATAGCAAAATTATATAATCATGCAACTTTGCGTATTTTGTGTTTGATTTTCACACTGTTTTCTCCAACAGACCTGATTTCCCTCATTTCAGCTCACTTTTGACATATAGAGCTCCTTCGTTTTGACTGTGAACATAAACATTGGAGTGTGTATGTGTGTGTGTGTGTGTGTGTGTGTGTGTGTGTGTAATGTCTTGAACACTACTGTCAGGATCCAGCAGAATGCCTGTAATGCTGTTCTTCTCTCGTTAAAACGTCATTCCAGCAAGACGAGCCACTAATAAGCAGGTGCTTCTGCGTATTACCTTGGTAATGAGTGGTTGTTAGCTCGGCTATGCCTCGCTAATGAAAACACGGCCCTTATCTCCATGGCTTGCTCCCTGGAAAAAAGTCTCAAT
Organism: Danio choprae; assembly: GCA_903798125.1. Classification (NCBI taxonomy): domain Eukaryota; kingdom Metazoa; phylum Chordata; class Actinopteri; order Cypriniformes; family Danionidae; genus Danio; species Danio choprae. Next base: position 2,087,783 of record CAIGQW010052695.1, read on the forward strand.
TTGAGGTTACTGAGAGATCAGAATCTTATCAGCGCCACACCATTATATGTGCGGACAACAAACATGTAAATCACTGCATCCGCATATACAGCATTGTTACTTTCCAGAAGGCCTGCTGAGATATTATTCGCCAGTGAAGATTTTCGAAATCCATCTTTCTTTCTTTTTTTTTTTTTACTGGAGCCATATATTATTGGATATTCCAGCTGTGGAGACGCAGATGGGATTTCTAGCTATCAGAAGATGATATTGAACAAATAGGTCAGAAAAATGCAATTGCTGTCATTTCCACCCTCATTTTTGTGTTCTATGGCTTGGTTATACCTGTTATAAAGCACTTTTGAGGAAATGATTAGCTATTTATGTGTTCAGTATATTGTACTTAATGGTTTTATCCTTATGTATACTCTTAATTACTCTTTTAATGAGAGGATTTCTTAATATGTCATTTAACAGATTGATCATTTATTCTTAAAACATTATTTTGGATTGTTTTCTCATGGTGTTTATGGAGTAATACACAGTCAAATGTAGTATTTTGTTGTTTTGTATTAAATGACACTTATTTAAACATTCCTAGGCGACACGGTGGCTCAGTGGTTAGCACTGTGGCCTCACAGCAAGATGGTCGCTGGTGAGAGTCACGGCTGGGCCAGTGGCGTTTCTGTGTGGAGTTTGCATGTTCTCACCGTGTTGGCATGGGTTTCCTCCAGGTGTTTGTGAATGAGTGTGTATGGATGTTTCATAGTACTGGGTTGTGTAACCGGTGTGTAAAACATATATGCTGGATAAGTTGGCGGTTCATTCCGCTGTGGCGACACCTTATGAATAAAGCGACTAAGCCAAAGGAAAATGAATGAATGAATAAACGTTCCTAAATCTTGATAGCAAAATGATCTACAATATCTTTTTACTTTCAGTTCTTTTATATCCATAAAGACCTTTAATATTGTGTTATTTTCTTCCAGAAAAAAAATTACTTTGTTTATTTTTCTGACTATATTGCTAGAAGACATTTTCCCCCAAAACAACACGGCAGTTTCTAGAAACACAAATAAATAATGTCTTATTTTTTTTCTTATTTATTTGTGTTTTAAGAAATAAATAAAAAACAAAAATTGCTCAAAAATTGCCTGACATATAAGTATATATGTGTTTGCGTGCGTGCGTGCGTGCGTGCGTGCGTGCGTGCGTGCGTGTGTCTGTGTGTGCATGTGTGTGTGGCGTGTGCGCGCGTGCGTGCGTGCGTGCGTGCGTGTGTTCTATATAAACAATATTCTAATATTTATAGAATAGAAAGAAAGAAAGAAAAAAAGAGAAAGAAGAAAAAGAAAGAAAGAAAGAAAGAAAAAAGAAAGAACAACTGACCCAGCCAAGGCTCGAACCAGCGACCTTCTTGCTGTGAGCTGATCGTGCTACCCACTGCACAACCGTGATGCTCTTATCCTTATTCTTGCATATTTAATTAACCTCAGCATTTCAATGCACATTTTAACATGGCATTAAATAAATAAATCCTGCCTTTTATAAAATAACCTCATAAAATGCTATTACCTTCCACCTGTAAAGCACAGTGTCACTGAAACACCGCAGTCTCCGGTTTGAAGGATTAGTGTGTGAAACCCTGTTAAAAGACGTGCTCCTCTTGTTATTGTGAATCAGGGAATTTGGCTAATCAGGATCAGATTTCAGCCGGTGCACCGGTGTGATTTTCCATTAGCGGCGCGCAGGAATTTGTTTGGGGGGCGACGCTGTGACATTTTCCTTAATTGTGAGAAAGGAGGAGATCTCACGACGTGATTGAGCGCCTGTATTATCCTAATTTGGTTGGCAGTCAGATGGCAGTGTGTTATCGCCCAAGGATGTGCCACTAATTTGGTGTTGGGGGATATTTCTCTGTCAGAGCGATGTGTTCTTTATCAACAGGGGCCGATGAAGTTCCTACTAAACATGACAAGTCGACGCCCGAAAACGAGAATATGTGAAGGCGACGGCGGCGTTTAGCTTTTTTCCCCGGCCGTCTCTGAGCCAGAAGATGCGTGCAAAATGCGTATCAACTCCCCTCCGTTTTCAATTTAAATATCATTAACCAAAAAGTCAATTTTTTCCCAGCGTTTTAATTAATATCTTTAATGAATTCCGTCGCATTATGTGCTGTTTGGGGCGAGCGAGATATTGGTGGTTAATGAAATTTACTTTCTTTTCCGAATGAAACATGCTTGTGTAGTTTCAGTCTGTGCAGTTTTTGGAGCTCTGCCTGCAACACACACACGCACACGCGCACGCACACACACACACACACACACACACGCACATGCACACACAGACACACGCACAGACACACGCACAGACACACACACACACACACACACACACACACACAGACACACACACACACATACACACACGCACACGCACACACACACACAAACTTTAATTCATTGTTTAAACGGCACCATCCAATTAGTTGCGCTGTTTTTCTGTCATTTGCATAATCAAATAAGGCCATTAATGATCGTGGTCGTGTTAATTCTGCGTTTATTAGAAGTGGAGCATCATTTTTTTTGGTTATTACTCTTCAAGCCTCTTTTATGAGTTGATTGAGGGAATTTCCATTGACAGAAATAAATATTAAAGTAGAAATGAGCAGAATTACTGGTGTTTGGAGAGATGCTGAATGTATGGTACAGGACTTACTGACAAAATGTTTGTTCATTCATTCATTTTCCTTCAGTTCAGTCCCTGATTTATCAGGGGTCGCCACAGCACAATGAACCGACAACTATTTTGGCATATGTTTTACCCAGCGGATGCTGACAAAATGTTTAAATCTGATATTTAAAGTTTTTTTTTGCTGATTATATATAATATAACATTTATTCAAGTGCCATCTACAAGTAATTAATTCCCTGTTATGTTTATTATGAACAATAATCAGTAGTGTTCAGAAATGTAGCATTTGTGTATAATATAATATAATATAATATAATATAATATAATATAATATAATATAATATAATATAATATAATATAATATAATATAATATAAGAGCAGCACGGTGGCGCAGTGGGTAGCACTCTCGCCACACAGCAAGAAGGTCGCTGGTTCGAGCCTCGGCTGGGCCAGTTGGCATTTCTGTGTGGAGTTTGCATGTTCTCCCCGTGTTGGCGTGGGTTTCCTCCGGTAGCTCCGGTTTCCCCCACAAGTCCAAAGACATGCAATATAGGTGAATTGGGTAAGCTAAATTGTCCGTAGTGTATGTGTGTGAATGGAAGTGTATGGGTGTTTCCCAGTGATGGGTTGCAGCTGGAAGGGCATCCGCTGTGTAAAACATATGCTGGATAAGTTGGCGGTTCATTCCGCTGTGGCGACCCCGGATTAATAAAGGGACTAAGCCGAAAAGAAAATGAATGAATGAATGAATATTATATTCATTCATTCATTCATTCATTCATTCATTCATTCATTCATGTTCCTTCGGCTTAGTCTCTGATTGTCAGGTGTCGCAACAGCAGAATGAACTGCCAACTATTCCGGCATATGTTTTATGCAGAGAATGCCCTTCCGGTCGCAACCCAGTACTGGGAAACACCCATGCACTCTTAGATTCACACACACACTCATACACTACGGCCAATTTAGTTTATTCAATTCACCTAAAGCACATGTGTTTGGACTGTGGGGGAAACCAGAGCACCCGGAGGAAACCCACGCCAACACGGGGAGAACATGCAAACTCCACACAGAAATGCCACCTGACCCAGCCGGGACTCAAACCAGCGACCTTCTTACTGTGAGGTGACAGTGCTAACAACTGAACCACCGTGCCACCCGCATTGCATTTAATCTTTAACATTCTACTGGAGGAAAAAAAGCCCGAGGGTAATTAAATGAAAAGCATATGTTTATTCTCGGATGAACTGTTCCTTTAAAAGTCTAAAAGTTTCCAAATACTTTTTTTATACAGCCACCGTACAGTACATCCTGCCACCGGATGGGTACAATTAAAGTTTGCAACCTGAATACTAAAACTCACAATCCCTAAATGTATAATTGAATTATATAATCCTAAATATCATCCAGCAGAAACTCCTGCACTGTTTTGACAGACGATTGACACAGATTGGCTGCCGCCGGCTTTTCCCACCTCTCGTTTGCACAAAGTTCAGCAGCTTTCCTCAAGTTACTGACTCCCGTGTCACATTTGCAATTGACAGTGCTGTTGATAGATTTGGAAATCAGCCATGCGGACATTGTTATCGATGGCAATAATAATCCCAACAACTGGGGGTTTATCGGCCTGGCTGGCATATGGGTCTGTGGATAGATGGAAAGATTCATTATCCCACAAACTGTCTTGATGTTTGACGGCTTTTACTCCAACATTGTGGGCTCTATTTTAACGATCTAATCTCAAAATCTAAAACAGGCGCAAAAACTCTAAGGCTGTGTCCGAATCCACTTTTGCTATTTTAAGGATAGGAAAAACGGTCTGTGAGCCAGGCGCATGGTCTACAATGAGTTATGGGTGTGTTTTGAGAATAACATGCATTAAACTAATCAGAATCTCATCTCCAATTGCTTTTAAGAGTCAGTAACGTCCTGCCATGGCGCCCTGCCTGCCACTTGGATTTGTATGGTGGACTTTGTAAGTGGAAAAACTGAAGCATCCACTAGCGACAAAATGGTTAAATACAATCTACAGAATCCTCACATCCATTACATATTTAATTTTGTAATTTCATTTGTTAAGGGCAAGGATTGGTTTCAATTGGTTTCTAATTTCCAGCATGTGAATGAATGAGCAATAGCAACAATCGTGTGGTTAACAATTATATACATTTTATATTAAGATGTGGTCAAAAAGAGTTATATCCAAACACATTTCTTATTCCTGTGCCCCTATATAATGATGCATATGTCTCTTAAACCTGACAGTTAAACAAAAAAAGAAAAGAAAAACTAATGTAAATATACATATAATAAATACTACTAATAATAATAGCATTATTCATTCATTCATTTATTTTCATTTCGGCTTAGTCCCTTTATTAATCTGGGGTCGCCACAGCGGAATGAACCGCCAATTTATCCAGCATATGTTTTACGCAGCGGATGCCCTTCCAGCTGCTACCCATCACTGGGAAACATCCATACACACTCATTCACGCACATACACTACGGACAATTTAGCCTACCCAAGTCATCTATACTGCATGTCTTTGGACTTTTGGAAACCGGAGCACCCGGAGGAAACCCACGACAACACAGGAAGAACATGCAAACTCCACACAGAAATGTCAACTGACCCAGCCGATACTTGAACCAGCGACCTTCTTGCTGTGAGGCGATTGTGCTACCCACTGCGCCACCGTGAGGCCAATAATAGCATTAAACAAATGTAAATTGTCATGAATGGCTACGAGACAGTGGGATTGCACCAAAGGCCCATGAGGTGAAGAAGGCATGGGAGGAGGTAGCGGTTTTTATATTTATGTAGAAGATAATAATTTGTTTTAACATTTTAATCCTTTAATTGTTCATATTTAAAGATGCTTGTGCACTGCTGTACATCCCTGTACGTGTAATAAGCAATGTGCACACGCGTTTTGTAACTGCCTATCCCCAACGCACTCTTTAAATAACAAAATAAAAACCCTGTGGCTTTAGAGCAGCTTTTAGTTGGTCAATAGTGTGGTCTATTTCATTCATTCATTCATTTTCCTTCGGCTTAGTCCCTTTATTCATCAGGGGTCGCCACAGCGGAATGAACCACCAACTTATCAAGCATATGTTTTACACAGCGGATGCCCTTCCAGCTGCAACCCAGTACTGGGAAACATCCATTCATACTCATTCACACACACACACACACACTACGTCCAATTTTAGTTTATTCAATTCACCTATAGCGCATGTCTTTGGACTGTGGGGGAAACTGGAGCACCAGGAGGAAACCCACGCCAACATGGGGAGAACATGCAAACTCCACACAGAAATGCCAACTGACCCAGTCAGGACTCTAACCATCTTGCTGTGAGGCGGCAGTGCTAACCTCTGAGCCACTGTGTCACCCCTGGTCTATTTCAATTGCCTCATAATAGCAACGCAACAACAATGCACCTTAACACACCTCCTCTTCAGACCAGCACAAGTATGGGCACACAAATGGCCTCCAATGCATTTGCTAATATAACAACATGGCACAAAACTTGAAAATGAAGCTGAAATGAGCAAAAGCACTTGTGTCATGCATTGTGCCAGGTGTATGATAGTGCCCAAAGAGTGCAAAAGCCACAATAAGCCGCAGTGACATTCGCTTTCTCCTGACCTTTGCATGGGCAACACGCATTCAGATCCATCAGCCAATAACGAGAACTTCACAAAGGCCAATTAGCTGCTTAATGTTGGAAAAACTGATGCAGTTGAGATTCTGCTGACAAGTCAATGATCCAGCAGATATCAAACCCATTTTATACATACAGTTGAAGTCCAAATTATCCGCCCTCCTGTGACGTTTTTCTTTTTCATATATTTCCCAAATGATGTTTAACAGAGCAAGGAATTTTTCACAGTATTTCCTATAATATTTTTTCTTCTGGAGAAAGTCTTATTACAGACTTTATACAGGTCCCTACAGACTATGCAGCGCTATCGATGCGATCCTAGACCTGTGAAGAGATGATCCAAAGGTATCCTGGACCAGGCCGTATCCTGAGCTGATGCTGTGGTGGTCATGGAGGAATGGAGTGCATGAGGCTAATTCCTGGAAGGCCACAGTGACAAACAAGTCTACGCTTGATCCTGTGGGCCAGCCTGACCTCCCGCCGGTGCCCTACCACACCTGCAGCTTTCCACGATAGATGTCCAGCTTCTCCAGCCTCCGGCGCCTAGACTGCAGCTCCACACAGGAAGTTTGGCCAGAAGAAAAATGATCATGCCCAACAGAGCCTGGTTTCTCTCTAGGTTTTTTTTCAGTCCATTTTTTTTGGTCAATTGGTGAAGTTTTTTTCCTCGCCACTGTTGCCACTGGCCTGCTCGGATCAGGACTTGTGGAGCTGCGCTTCGGTGGATTTGCTCTTCAGTATTGAACTTTCAGCAGTGAAACTTAAACCACACTGAACTGAACTGAACTAATCTGAACTTCAACTCTGAAATCTGGACTTTACTAGAACATGTTAAGCTGCTTTGACACAATCTACATTGTAATAAGGGCTATATTAATAAACTTGAACTGAATTGAATTGAATTTGTTTTATTTCGGCTAGAATAAAAGCAGTTTTAAATAAAAAAAAAAACATTTTAAGGTCAATATTATTAGCCCCCTTAAGTGTTTTTTCCTATTGTCTACAGAACAAACCACTGTTATACAACGACTTGCCTAATTACCCTAACTTTAACCTAATTAACCTAGTTAAGCCTTTAAATGTCACTTTAAGCTGAATACTAGTGTCCTGCAAAATATCTAGTCAAATATTATGTGCTGTCATCATTGCAAAGATAATAGAAATCAGTTATTAGAAATGAGTTATTAAAACTATCATGTTTAGAAATGTGTTGACAAAATCCTCTCTCCATTAAACAGAACTTGTGGAAGAAATATACAGGGCGGGTAATAATACAGGAGGGCTAATAATTCTGACTTCAACTGTATATATTTATGCATTCACACAGTTTCTGATGAGATGTATTACTGTTGGTGTTGTCTGTCCATTGTCCATCTGAACTCTCAATGGATATCGATCTGTTTACCCCAGATCTCTTAATACAGACAATGTGCAGCCGATATATATGTGTCGATTCAGTCAAGTAGACCTGAAAGATAGAGGCTAAGATCCATCACGCTTAGCTAACATTGACGAAATGACATTATGAAGCTCTCTGTGCAGTAAAAATAGAGATTCAATCCATATCGTCTCAGATGCTACTGAATAAACCAGGCCTGTTTCACAGGTCCTGCATGAGCGATGCATTAGTGCTGCCGATCTGGACCCAAAATGTTGCTTTTTTTTATCATTATTTTAATATTTTTATCATTATATCATTTTGTATCAGCAACCCGATTTTTTGTATGTATATGAATAAAAATGTAGATGAATAAAAGAGAAAAACTCAATATTTTGGGTTTTCAAAGACTTCAGATATAAGATAAAAGATTTTTTTTATAAGATTTTTTTTATTTAAAAAATTTCCATGATTTATTGTTACATTATTTTGATTTATAAAAAAAAAAAAATATATATATATATATATATATAATTTATATAATTATTATTATTATTATTATTATTATTAGATTTAAAAAATATTTTTAATATATATATAGTTATATAGTTATATATACATATTATTTTATATATATATATTTTTTTTTAACAGTAATAATATAATACTATTTTTTATTTTTCATTCATTCATTCATTCATTTTCTTTTCGGCTTAGTCCCTTTATTAATCTGGGGTCGCCACAGCGGAATGAACGGCCAATTTATCCAGCATATGTTTTACGCAGCGGATGCCCTTCCAGCTGCAACCCATCACTGGGAAACATTCATACACACTCACACACACATACACTACGGACAATTTAGCTTACCCAATTCACCTATACCGCATGTCTTTGGACTTGTGGGGGGAAACCAGAGCACCTAGAGGAAACCCACGCAAACACGGGGAGAACATGCAAACTCCACACAGAAATGCCAACTGACCCAGCCGGGGCTCGAACCAGCAACCTTCTTGCTGTGAGGCGATTGTGCTACCCACTGCGCCACCGTGCTGCCCAATTTTTTATTTTATTTTATTTTATTTTATTTTATTATGAATGAACTATAATTTCTATATGATATATATAATTTTAAATCAGCCTCAAGCTATTAAGTACATTATAAATGCATGAACATACATGCCAGAATGTTTTTTCATGGAAAAATATATGGGACAATATATTATGGAAACAAATGAGGCAAAGAAAACAATGATAATATAACATGCCTAATGTTTTTTCCTCATTTTAAAATAAATATTATTATTATTATAATAATAATAATAATAATAATAATTATTATTATTATTATTATTATTATTATTATTATTATTTATTTATTTTTTTTTATTATTATATTTCCCAGTACTGGGTTGCGACTGGAAGGACATCCGCTGCATAAAGCATATTCTGGAATAGTTGGTGGTTCATTCCGCTGTGGCGACCTCTGATAAATCAGAGACTAAGCTAAAGGAAAATGAATGAATAAGAATTATTATTAAAGTAAACATGAAATATACATATAAAATTGCATATAAGTCAGCATTAGGTTTTTAGGTATAGATGCATGAAAATTTTAAATCTGTATATATTAACTATAATTTAATCATTGTTTTCTTTGCCTCATTTTGTTCTATAATTTCTCTCCCTTTGTTGCTGTATAAAAGCTTACTAAGCAGCTCAGGCATAATATGTTTTATTACTATTTTTATTATTATTATAATAATTATTAATATTATTATTATTTGAATTATTATTATTATTATTATTATTATTATTATTATTATTATTATTATTATTATTATTATTATTATTATTTGATTTATTATTATTATTATTATTATTATTATTTTTATTATTATTATTATTATTATTATTATTATTATTATTATTATTATTGGGGCCTCATGGTGGCGCAGTGAGTAGCACGTTCGCCTCACAGCAAGAAGGTCGCTGGTTCGAGCCTCAGCTGGGTCAGTTGGCATTTCTGTGTGGAGTTTGCATGTTCTCCCCGTGTTGGCGTGGGTTTCCTCCGGGTGCTCCGGTTTCCCCTCACAAGTCCAAAGACATGCAGTATAGGTGAATTGGGTAAGCTAAATTGGCCGTAGTGTATGTGTGTGAATGGGTGTGTGTGGATGTTTCCCAGGGATGGGTTGCAGCTGGAAGGGCATCCGCTGCGTAAAACATGCTGGATAAGTTGGCGGTTCATTCCGCTGTGGCGACCCCAGATTAATAAAGGGACTAAGCCAAAATGAAAATGAATGAATGAATGAATGATTATTATTATTATTATTATTATTATTATTATTATTATTATTATTATCTATATTTTAGGTTTTTGAAATGCTATAAAGATAAAATGAATATTAATAAAGTGATAAAGTAAATATTTCTACTCTCACATCATTCAAGCTTATACTTCCCTATCCTTTATTCATGCATATTAAATGGTAAGAACAAGAAACACATACTATTTTCTGTTGTGCAGTTGTTTGGTTTACCATTTGCATCACGTTCTTCACTAGCTGATTTCCCTGCTCCTGCAGTGTGACAGATGTCTCTTTAAACGTGTAGATATTCCAGACAGTCTCTCGATTAATCAGAAGTCATGAAAACATTCACAGGATGCAATAAAGTCTTTTTAGATGGAGTTTTACATGTCAAAGCAGGGGACGTGTGTCAACTATTTCATGTCAACAAGCCTAATAAGTGTGTCCTAATGCTTGCTGTTCTGCCTTACCTCTCCATTACGGGTAATATTTGTCTTCCCGGTCAAAACTGCCAAAAACAAGTGTTGGATGTGTCGAGCTTTAATACGCAGACGTGTCAAGGAAAATGGATTTGTGGCATTTACTGGCTTTATTTAAACCGTGCACATAAAAATGCCAGGAAATCTTGCTTCCTGGCTGCGATTTCTGGACAAATGCATCACAAACAGGTTGTGAGTCGCTTTTTGGTGTTGAAGGATGATTAATCGTGTGTCTTCGTGATGCATACAGTTCTTATTATTGACTTGCTCTCAGTTTGATTTAAATCTGTACACATGCACTCCACATTGAATCAATTCGCTGCGATGCTGTTTTATCTGCACTGCCTGGCATAGTTGATATTTTGTCATTAATCATTGTGGGATCAATGAGTTATTTGTTTCGTAATGTTTGGTGGGCTGCGCGGTGGCGCAGTGGGTAGCACGATCGCCTCACAGCAAGAAGGTCGCTGGTTCAAGCCCCGGCTGGGTCAGTTGGCATTTCTGTGTGGAGTTTGCATGTTCTGCCAGTGTTTGCGTGGGTTTCCTCCACAAGTCCAAAGACATGCGCTACAGGTGAATTGGGTAAGCGAAATTGTCCGTAGTGTATGTGTGTGAATGAGTGTGTGTGGATGTTTCCCAGTGATGGGTTGCAGCTGGAAGGGCATCTGCTGCGTAAAACATAGGCTGGATAAGTTGGCGGTTCATTCCGCTGTGGCGACCCCAGATTAATAAAGGGACTAAGCCGAAAAGAAAATGAATGAATGAATGTTTGGTGTCTGTCATTCTATTTTTGAGTCCATTCAGCAGATCCCCGGGTCTGGCGGGAGGCAACTTTAGCTTAGCTTAGCTTAGCTTAGCTTAGCTTAGCTTAGCTTAGCTTAGCTTAGCTTAGCATAGATCATTGATTCGGATTAGACCATTAGCATCTCGCGCAAAAATGACCAAAGATTTAATAATTTTCCTATTTAAAGCTTGACTCTTTTGTAATTACATTGTGTACTAAAGGTATCGGTCTGGCTAGAATCATCATCGGCCGTTGGCTGAAGAGAGCACTCTGATTGGTTATTCAGCAACGAATCAGATCACAAGAACACAAACTGAAGTGACGTACACAAGTAAACAATAGAAGTCAAGAATGAACAAAACACAAATAGTTTTGTCATAAATCATTGTGTGATTTATGAGTTGTTCATTTTGTAATGTTTGGTGTCTGTTTTTATAGGAGTGTGTTAAAGAAATTGAAGGAACACTCCACTTTGTAATTGTTTTGGAAATGTTATATCATTTTATCAATACTGGGTTGCGGCTGGAAGGGCATCCGCTGCATAAAAACATATGCCAGAATAGATGGTGGTTCATTCTGCTGTGGCAACCACTGATAAATAAGGGACTAAGCCAAAGGAAAATGAATGAATGAAGGTTTTATCATTTTTGAGTCCATTCAGACGTTCTCCGCGTCTGGCGGGAGCACTTTTAGCTTAGCTTAGCATAGATCATTGATTCAGATTAGACCATTAGCATTTCACTCAAAAATGACCAAAGATTTAATAATTTTCCTATTTAAAGCTTGACTCTTTTGTAATTACATTGTGTACTAAAGGTATCGGTCTGGCTAGAATCATCATCGGCCGTTGGCTAAAGAGAGCGCTCTGATTGGTTATTCAGCAACAAATCAAAGCGCGAGAACAAAATCTGAAGTGACGTACACAAGTAAACAATTAAAGTCAAGAGTAAACAGAAAGAACCCGGCTGTAATTTTGCTACATTTCTTAAATATTTGCAAATTATATGGATTATTAGATCATCAGACATATTTGCATGAGTGAATCGCACCGTGGTAAGTGACAATTACAACAGCAATGGTACTAAACGCATTTGTTTATGGTAAAATTGCTATGATATATAGTTTCCAGCCATATCAGCCTTTTTTTGTTGGTCTTAGTACACAATGCAATTACAGAAGTCAAAAGCAGAAGCAAAGTGTGAGATGCTAATGGTCCAATTTGATTCAATGATCTATGCTAAGCTAAATGTACTCCCGCCAGACCCAATGTTTGGCTGAATGGATTTCAAAAATGGTAAAACTGTACTGTTTATCTCTGGGGGAGTTGTAAAATGAGCCCATTTCCAACAAAAGTGGAGTGTTATTTTAATGATTTCATACTCAGCTTCACTGGCTTTTATTTGTCCTCAAGAAGCTGTGAGATCATATTCTTGGCATGGTTGCTTTTTTAGCAAGTGCTTGTTTTTGTTGAACTGTGGTGTTAAATAGATAAAATATCTTCCTTTAATGCGATGCTTTGAGGCTGTTCTTTTTTGTAGCTCGTTTGTTTGTTTTAAATATATCATATTTGTCTTTCCAATTGGAGAAACACAAAAAAAAGCGTAAATAAATAAGACGGTTGCTGTCACACTATGAAAGAACAAGCTGTGAAATGAATGCAGAAAACAGCTCAGATCATTCGCCTTGCCAAGATTTTGGTGACAAATGAGTCATTGCTGTTTTAATTCAGTATATGCATCTATTTGATTTGATTTATCATAAAATAATACATTTTATCACAGTAATCATGCTTTCATGATGAATTAATTAGCATTGCTTTAGCACAATCTGTTAATGATCACATTTTAGGTGTTAAAATGGAGATAAAATGTGTTATATGGGTTTAAAAGACCTTTATTTCACCACTGCAGAAATCTTTTGTACGCTTTAAAAATGTATTAGTGACTAATATGTGATGACTTGTTATTCATTGAAGTATTTTATAATACAGTGGTCCCTCGCTATAACGCGGTTCACCGTTCGCGGCCTCGCAGTTTCGTGGATTTTTTTGTGTGCAATTTGACATGCTTATTTTAAAGTGCACTGTGTTCTGCATCCTGATTGGCTGTAGACCACTGTCAATCAATCTCCTCTGCCGTATCTCCTGCACAGTACAGAATGCGTTCAGCTTGCCAAATTTACATAAATCCTCTACCTCTAGCAGTGTAACTCTGAAGTGCTGTACTGTATGTGTGCACGTTTTCTCCATAACAAACCCCACAATGTCAACGAAACGTTCTGCACCGTCAAAAGCACCTACGGTAGCACCTGAAAGCCATCGCACAAAAAGTTGGACTTCTGGACATGCTTAAGGTAGAAGTTACGCGGCTGTAGGGCGCCATTACGGAATAAATAAATCTTCGGGTTGTTACGTAAAGAAGGAGGGAAATAACATAAGGACGACAGCAGCAGCACGCTTAAGCAAAGATGCAAAAAGGGTGGGAACTGTCCGCAGCAAAACCATCGTAAGCATGAAGTCTGCTTTAGCTTTGTGGATCAGTGACTAGAGGAAAAATGTTAAAGGTGCTGTATGTACGTTCTTGACTCTTCTAAAGCATAAAAATACCATCATATGTTTGAAGATATTTCAGAAACATGCCAAGTGAACATTCCTGTGTATCTGAAAAACAATGCTGAAGTCAGATATTCTGCTTTGAAAATGTCTGTTATGTGCCGGAACGACCCCGGGTTGCCTTGTTGGAAAACAGTGTATTTCACTCATTCAGTCAGGAAGGCTCTCAAAGTATGCATCTGCGACCAAAATTCGACCTCCGGTGGACAGTAGCAGACTCTGAAATGAGACGCAGATTCAGAGTTCCACATGAGGTTATTAATTAGCAAATAATATAAATATTACGAGCGTAAACATTAGGTGAGCAGGTTACATTGTATCCCCGTGTCCTAACAACATGCTATGTGATGAGATTTGCAGTGATGAGCAATTTGGCTGTTTGCAACAGACGAAACATGACAGAAATGTAAACACAGCCATTCAGAAGCACAGAATATGCACTCACTCACGAAATGGTAAGGTTTATACTCTAATTAATACATATTAAACCTCTTTAACATTATTAAATGTTGATGCTGAATCACTGATATGTGTTGGTTTTTATTTCACAGTTCTGAAGTTCAAGTTCAAATGGTTTATTTTATTTTTAATATCTGAGGTGACCTATCTGCTGCTGCTTTCAGTAGTGTGGCAATAAATGTCATGTAATATAGCGTTCAAACTCACATTATTAGCATTTAACACTGAATAAAGCACATGAGGTGTACCTGAGCTGATGACTGTCATCAAGTTTTCTGTTGTTCAGCTGCAAGAAATAAAAGCTGTTTCTGATATATCAATTCTAGGTGTTGGTTAGGACAAAAACTCCTTTTAATCTTGAAAATATTTTTACATTTTTATTTAGAACACGATTTAAATCAGCCTTTAGGCTCGATTGTCAGACTCGCTCCTGTTGGTCCTCAATCTGGCAACCTGCGCTTGTGTTTGTTTTGATCCATGAATGCAATACCTAGTTCAACCACTTACATACTTCACCTTTAATGCCTGTCTGAGAAAAGTGTATAAAGTGTGTAGTGAGGGGTTTTACAGCCTTAAAACATCTATAATAATTGTAAAAAATAAATCTGACGCCATAAAAATCCACGCTAACACGGGGAGAACGTGCAAACTCCACACAGAAATGCCAATTGGCCCAGCCAGGACTCGAACCAGCGACCTTCTTGCTGTGAGGCGACAGTGCTAACCACTGAGCCACCGTTCCACCCCTGAATTTCTTCAATAGAGCACTAAAACATTACAGCCTTTTTTTCCACTAATGTTCAAGTAACAGAGCCTCTTATTTAGTTTATGGCATTAGCTGAGATTGTTTTGTATCCTTAAAAATTGTACCCTCCATTGTCATATAGTTTCAGTAAGATGATTGTTCATTTGCTGTCCATTTAATCTCAATTTGTGATTGTATGTCTTATACACTCTCATGCACAGCTTTCTATCTTCAACAGAACACAACAGTACTGTTCTTTTTCTCCATGCAGTGGTCATTTTTCCCCATGCAATTACAATAAATTGAGCCCAGAGCTTTCAAGCCTCAAAACAAAAGCATGCAAAGGCACCATAAAGGCGGTCTGTGTCTGTGCACGTCTACTGAATACTATACTATAGCTCTTTGTGAGTGTATTTTGATGTTTCACGTTTGTTTGATCTGTTACGTTGTTTAAGTCAGAGTAGATTCTTCATTTATACACAGTACACGAATTGTGTAAGACCCCAAACCACCAGGGGGCGACTTTCTCTCAAAGATGATATAATGACTATGGGCTCTATTTAATGATCTAGGCACAAAGTCTAAAGCGCAAAAGCATTAAGAGCGTGTTTTAATTCACTTTTGAGGATTAACACAATTTTAAGGATGCAAAAATATGGTTTGCGCCCCAGCATGGTCTAACATTGTTGTGCTTATTCTCTTAATGAGTTATGGGTGTGTTTTGAGCATAGCGTGCATTAAACCAATCAGAGTCTCATCTCCCATTCCCTTTAAGAGACAGTTGCGTCACGCCATGGCGAATTTGCTATATACATGGTAGACTTTGTAAGTGGAGAAACGTAATGCTTCACTAGCAAGAAATCAGTTAAACAGACCATCTGCAGCGCCAGGATAAAGAGCCATCCTCCTCCATTCAGCCTCTGTACTTTCTCTTTCTCTTTACTTTTACTCTTAAATAATAAATAATAGGGCCTCACGTGGCGCAGTGGGTAGCACGTTCGCCTCACAGCAAGAAGGTCGCTGGTTCGAGCCTCGGCTGGGTCAGTTGGCATTTCTGTGTGGAGTTTGCATGTTCTCCCCGTGTTGACGTGGGTTTCCTCCGGGTGCTCCGGTTTCCCCCACAAGTCCAAAGACATGCGGTACAGGTGAATTAGGTAAGCTAAATTGTCCGTAGTGTATGAGTGTGAATGGGTGTGTATGGATGTTTCCCAGAGATGGGTTGCAGCTGGAAGGGCATCGGCTGTGTAAAACATATGCTGGATAAGTTGGCGGTTCATTCCGCTGTGGCGACCCCAGATTAATAAAGGGACTAAGCCGAAATGAAAATGAATCAATGAATAATAAATAATACTGCTAATAATAATAACATTATGCAAATACAAATTGTCATGAATAAAGTGAAATAGCCCCCCGAGGCAGTGGTTTTTATATTTATGTAGAAAATAATAATTTTTGTAACATTTTAATGCTTTAATTGTTTTCATATGTAAATATATTTGAGTGTTGCTGTACATCCTGTGTGTATTAAGCAATGTGTAAGCGTTTGGACCCACATAGGCGCATAACTAACGCACTCTGCGTGGACTTTAGAGCAGCTTTTAGATGGACAATGGTGCGGTCTCTTTCAGTTCCTCAAAATAGCAACGCGACAACGATGTGCCTTAACACACCTCCTTTTCAGACCAGCACACCCATGAGTCCACAAAGTGGTGCAAATGGATTAGCTATTTACACAATGTGACGCAAAACGTGAAAATTAGGGTTGCGCTGGTCTGAAAATAGCAACAAATCGCACCAAACACGTCTTGCGCCTTATTGCGCCGGGTGTATGATAGGACCCTAAGTCTTTTGATTAATTTTAGCTTTCAATAGTTATAAAATAGGCCTCACGGTGGCGCAGTGGATAACACGTTCGCCTCACAGCAAGAAGGTCGCTGGTTCGAGCCTCGGCTGGGTCAGTTGGCGTTTCTGTGTGGAGTTTGCATGTTCTCCCCGTGTTGGCGTGGGTTTCCTCCGGGTGCTCCGGTTTCCCCCACAAGTCCAAAGACATGCGGTATAGGTGAATTGGGTAAGCTAAATTGTCCGTAGTGTATGAGTGTGAATGGGTGTGTATGGGTGTTTCCCAGAGATGGGTTGCAGCTGGAAGGGCATCCGCTGCGTAAAACATATGCAAGTTGGCGGTTCATTCCGCTGTGGCGACCCCAGATTAATAAAGGGACTAAGCCGAAATGAAAATGAATGAATGAATAATTATAAAATAACTTTGGCTGCATTCCAGTCCACTTTCAGACACGCACTTGCAAACTGTCCTTCTCTTGTTCCCTTGTCAATTTAAAGTGCGTTTCACTTCATCAAGTGAACAAGGGAAGTTTACATGGACATACATGGACAGAGTCGGCTTCATATGTCCACTCCAGCACCTATATGTCCCATAATGCAATGACCGAGATTGTAAAATTTGACATGTTTTAAATTGTTCAATATTAAAAGTTGTTGGAGGAAAGCTCAAGATCCAGGAATGCAATTCAAAAACATACATTAATAACAACCCGTGAATCTCAAAATAGGAAAAACTCTGGCTGTGGTATCTGAACGTGCTTCTTCAACACCAGCCAAGTCCAGCGAACTTCAGCGGCTTTAGTTTTAGAGCAGTCAGATAAGCACCATTGGGCTTTCTAAGTGGATCACAGGAGTGATGATCATGTTCACTCAGTCGAGTTAGTGTCAAACCCACCCGCTCCTAATGCCGGCTGTTTGCTGCTTTAATCACGGAGGTTTAATCCTGGATGCTCTCATTACACCGGAGTCAGTGCACTTTCACACCCCAGTTAGTGTCATATTCCAGCGGCGCCGGTGTTGTGTAATGCACTCAAGGAGCGCTAATGTTATGCCTCATTGCGGGGCGGCCATGTGTTTATTAAATTGCGAGGTTGCACCGGTTGGCCTGAGATGTTTTGATGGTCCTCTGTTGGGCGATGTGCGTGTGTGTGTGTGTGTGATTGGTCGAGTAAACATGGCGCCTTGCAGACTGACTGTCTCCCACCTGCTCCATCCAACAGCGCACAAATGCAATCAAAGGCATTTACTGCGCTCGCCGTGCATCCTAACACACTCTCTGTTGAGGAAAGCTTTTGTTCGTGGAGTTTTATTTGAGACGTGAGTCGTTTCTAAATGACAGACGCATCATAGTTATCTGTAAGATTTGAGTGTGATTGAGGTCTGGAGAGTTGGTTGGAGAGACTGTTGTCTGAATTCGTCTGGCATTACAATGTGGAAATGTTCTTTTTTTCTATCTATCTATCTATCTATCTATCTATCTATCTATCTATCTATCT
>CAIGQW010052695.1:2136700-2147605 GCA_903798125.1 Danio choprae
CAGTCAAGTCAAGTCAAGTCAAGTCAAGTCAAGTCAAGTCAAGTCAAGTCAAGTCAAGTCAAGTCAAGTCAAGCTTTATTGTCATTCCACTAAATGTATGGATATACAGAGGAACGAAATCTCGTGTCTCACAGGACAACGGTGCTACATAAATTAGTCATAAATACAAAAACAACACTGGACATAAGAGCCATAAAAAAAAAATGCATAACTAACATATACAATAAGATACTTAACTATACACATATGACGGACTATACAAGTACTTTTACATGAGACTGAACAATGTTGTGCAGGATATTGTGCAAGAGAGGTATTAAAGGTGAATATTGTGCAAAAGAGGTATTTAAGGTTTAATATTGTGCAAAAGAGGTATTTAAAGTTAAAGCAAGCAGCGCAACATGATTGTGGTACATTAATAGTAAACATCGTTTACCTTATTGAGTGGTAAGGTACTGTTCGGTACGCTTTTATGGCCAATTCCACTTTCAAAAGGTACCTAAAAGCGAACCGTATTGTACCACTTTTTGGGTACCCTTTCGAAAGGGTTCCTAGCACGACAAAAGGGTACCAAAAGGCGGAGCTAGATCTGCAGCTCAATGCAGCTGGTTTACAGAGAAACGTCACTAACGCGTGTACAAGCCAGGAGAATGAAAACAAAGGAAGCTCCATTTTTAAATTCACAGCCAAGACATTACATCGTAATACTATATACATATAATGATGAGCCATGGTCGACCCGAGCTCAAACAAACCTTGTCGTCATCTAGATGAACAGCCACAAAGCGAAGAAGATAAACCTGTTGTCCTGTTGTTGTTTACGAGGCTGTCTAAAGCACGAGCGGGTTTACTTTCTCCAGTGAGCTCGCGATCGCTCGCCGCACGTCTATATTTGAAATAACGAACTTCTTGAGCTGATGATAATAACGTGCGTGTGATTATTGAAGTGCTTCTGACATCCGATCCTTTCAGAAACGGACAAACACGAAAAAACAAACGAGAAGCCAGAAATAACAAAGGAGCAAATGATTCTTTCAGCACTGAACAATTGCTGATTCTTTAAACCATGAACAAGCTGCCATGTTTAACTATTATCATCGCCTTTTGGACTATTATGAACTCGGATTGACGTAATAACTCTTTAACAGAGGTTACATGTGCTGGTGAAGATTAAAGATACAGATGAGAGGTTTGCTCTGACTGGGCTATATGTTGCGCGTTGTTTTTGAACCCAAATAAGGACTAAATGTATGCTGTGTGTAGTTTTTCTGTAATTGCTAACATATCAGAGACTATAAGGGACTGTATGTGTTCATATGTGTTGCATTTATTTATTTATTTTATATAATTGCAGACGTTACAGTAGGCTATTTCGCACTGATCATTGATCTGCAGTTATAATCAAATTATGTTCATAGAAAAGTTAGTAATGAACATTTATACACAGGTATTTATGTGTATAAAGCATCTGTTTTGTGAGAAGTGCTTCTCATATGATATGTGAACGACCCATAGAGCTTTACTTTGACATTTCCTCTAGCGAGAATGACGTCGACTGAAACTTTCTGTCATACACCACAGTGATAAAGGTGACTCGTGCCGTACCACTCAGTGGAAACGGGCCATTAGATAAAGTGTCAGGTGCATAAGAGAAAAGAGTGTTTCTACAGTGTTTCTCCAGGTGGTTTGTCAAGCCCACTCACCTGTATGAAGCACAATTTGAAATGCGCAATGTTTCCAATAGACATGGAGTGATTAAGAAAGTGTCTATTGTGCAAATGTGCAACCTGGTGCAAGAGTCAGAGAGATGCGAGGGTGTCTTTTCTTCCTGACATACTCAGGAATGCATAGGGAGGGAGGGGGGTGGATGAGATTTCAGAGGGGGGTAAATTGACTGCAGTTGAGGGCTCTAACAGCCTGTGGGAAGAAGCTGTTGAGTAGTCTAGTCGAGCAGGCTCTAATACTTCAAAACATTCTTCCTGATGGCAGCAGCTGGAAGAGACTGTGGAAGGGATGGGTAGACTCTTTCACAATACTGCTAGCTTTGCTGGAGCACCGTGAGAGGAAAATGTCCTGAATGGAGGGTAAAGGGGGCACCGATGATCTTTTCAGCTGGTCACTGTGCGCTGGAGGGTCTTGCGGTCGACAGCACTGCAGCTACTGTACCAGACAGCACGCTCTCAATGGTTCCCCTGTAGAATGTGGTGAGGAATTGTGGAGGGGAGACTTGTCCTTTTCAGCCGGCGTTGTTGTGCCATTATTACTCAAATATATTTATGAAATTGATATTCAAAATTATATTAGCCCTAATTATGCAATTATTGCTGTTTAATGGAGAAAATATTTTTTCAGCACATTTCTAAACAGATTAGTTTTTTCATTTATTTTCTTTTCGGCTTAGTTTCTTTATTAATCAGGGGTCGCCACAGCGGAATGAACCGCCAACTTATCCAGTATATGTTTTACGCAGCGGATGCCCTTCCAGCTGCAACCCATCACTGGGAAACACCCATACACTCTCATTCACACACATATACCACGGACAATTTAGCCTACCCAATTCACCGTCAATGTCTTTGGATTTGTGGGGGAAACCGGAGAATATGGAAACTCCACACAGAAATGCTCACTAACCCAGCCGAGGCTCGAACCAGCGACCGTAATAGCTAATTTTTAATAACTAATAAAAATTTAAAAAAATTCTTTGTAATGATGATAATCCATAATATTTTACTAGATGTTTTTCAAGATATTCAGCTTAAAGTGACATTTAAAGGCTTAATTAGGTTAATTAGGCAAGTCATTGGACAACAGTGGTTTGGTCTGTAGACAATCTAATATTGCTTAAGGGGCGAATAATATTCACCTTAAAAATGGTTTAAAAAAATTAAAAATTGCTTTTATTCTAGACAAAATAAAAGAAATAAGAATTGTCCCAGATGAAAATATATTATAAGAAATACTGTGAAAGTTTCCTTGCTCTGTTAAACAGCATTTGGGAAATATTTGAAAAAACAGATGCAAATTTCACTGGAGGGCTTTTATATTTGACTTCAACTGTGTGAGGTTTTTTTTTTTGTATATGACCCTTTCTAGTGTTGTTATTTAAGCATGAACAGAAGTAGCCCTTCAGCCATCCTGAGAGTACATATATATATATACAGTATGAATCGTCCTCAAGGTCAAAAACACACAAGGGAAAAAGAGAAACACCCGTCTGCAATCCTGCTGCATTTACATAACCTGCGGGTCTGTGTTTTCATGTCTGAGACTCATCTGGCAGTCTGGGTAGAGATAGAGAACCACCAGCACACAGACACACACACACACGTCATGTTTTATGGAGGCTGTATATCCTGACCTGCATTTTCACATTTCCAGAATACTTAATTCTGTGTGATTTATGAGCCATTTTTCTCATGGGAAACAAAAAATGTCCCCACAAGGTCAAAATTTACTAGTATTGCTATACTTGTGGGGACACGTGGTCTGCAAGGTGTGCAAGGTATACACACACACACACACACACACATACACACAAAGTGACTTAAACAAACATATATACTGTACACACACACACACACACACACGTACACAAATACACACAAAAACAAACAAACACAGACACACAAACACTCACACACGTACACACTCTCACAAACCCTCACACACACACCCACAAATGCACACTCACAAAAACACACAAACACTCACACACTTACACACTCTCTCACACACACACACACACACACACACACACACACACACACACACACACACAAATACACACTCACAAAAATGTGCAAACACAGACACACAAACACAAATTAACTGACTTACTCAAACATACTTACACAAACACTCACTGACTTACACAAACATACTTTTACTCTCTCTCTCTCTCTCTCTCTCTCTCTCTCTCTCTCTCTCTCTCTCTCTCTCTCTCTCACACACACACACACACACACACACACACACACACACACACACACACACACACACACACTGACTTACTCAAAACATACGTAGACACAAACACACATACAACTAAATAAACATTACCAAACTCTCTCTCTCTCTCTCTATTTCTCTCTCTCTCTCTCTCTCTCTCTCTCTCTCTCTCTCTCTCTCTCTATCTCTCTCTCTCTCTCTCTCTCTCTCTCTCTCTCTCTCTCTCTCTCTCTCATACACACACACAAACACACAGACTTAGAAAACATACTCGCACACAGACACACACTCACACAAATACACAAAAAAGGTCCCCTTGAGGTCAAAATTCACTGGTATTGGTGTACTTATGGGGACATTTGGTCCTCACATCGTGAGGAATACAAGGCACATACACACACACACTTACACAAACACTCTCAAAACCATTCTCTCTCCCACACACAGATACACACACACTGACTTACAAAACATACTCACACACGCACAAACACATACTCGCTTTCTTTTTTCACACACACTCTCACACACACTCACACACACACACACACACACACACACACACACACACACACACACACAGGTGTTTGATATGGCAGTGTATGTGATGTTGTGGTGCAGCAGGAAGGCTCTGATCTCCTTCTGAGGTCTGAGATTGTGTGTGTGTCTGCAGGCGGATGTTCATCACACACCGCTGGAGACCCGCTGTTCACCCTCCGTCCACTACAGGCTTTGATCACGTCCCGCACCAGCAGAAAATGTGCAGCGCGTGTATGTGTATACCACAGAATCACTCTGACGACTCACTTTCTGCTCAATTCTCCATTCATGATTCCTGAGGAACAATTGTTTGTTTGTTCACACACTGTACCGGCAGCTCAAACAACGGATATTTTTGTACACATATAACCCAGGAAATATAACATCTCAGACTGTAAAGACAAGTAAAGTCACTTTAAGCTTGGCATGTAAATGTTCAACCTTCGAAAATAATGCAGTAATGCAATTTGAAGATGCAAATGAATGGGGTAAGACCAATCAGTCACAATATTTTAAGTCCTGTGTTAAATATGCAGTCGCAGGGTGGCACGGTGGCTCAGTGGTTAGCATTGTCACCTCAAAGCAAGAAGGTCGCTGGTTTGAGTTCCGTCTGGGTCAGTTGGCATTTCTGTGTGGAGTTTGCATATTCTCCCCATGTTGGCATGGGTTTCCTCTGGGTGCTCCGGTTTCCCCACAGTCCAAACACATGCGCTATAGATTTATTAAACAAACTGAATTGAGTGTATGATTGTGTGTGTAAATGAGTGTTTGTGTGGGTGTTTCCCAGTGATGTGTTGCAGCTGGAAAGGCATCCGCTGCGTAAAACATATGCTGGAATAGTTGGCGGTTCATTCCACTGTGGCGACCCCTGAAATAGAGACTAAGCTGAAGGAAAATGAATGAATGAAAAGTCATACAACTGATAATTAGCATTTTTTGTGTGTATGGCTGCATGGTATGTCAGTGATTTAATAGGATTAATAACTTTACAACTATTGTGGTGACGTCATCATGATTTAAATTTGTTCATTAAATTTGTTAATAATATTTGCTAATAATTCTACATACATGTTTTAACTTCCAAAATAAATATAAATTTATAAATATATAAATATATGTATATATATGAAATTGTTTAAAAACTTTTCTAGATCAAATCAATAATTATAGGTTTTCAACACATTCTTTAAAATATCTTCTCATAAAGATAAAGAGTGTGTAAATGAATATATTTTTTTGAGTGAACTATCCCTTTAAGAGAAACTTCCTTTAAGACCATTAGTACCTTAAAGGGATAGTTCACCCAAAAATGAAATGTGCTGATTATGTACTCACCCAAGTGGTTCCAAACCTTTATGAGTTTCTTTCTTCGGTTGAACACAAATGAGGATATTTTGAAGACTGTAAGAATCCATAGTAGGAAAAACAAATACTATGGAAGTCAATGGGTTTCCAAAACTGACAAGTGAAGGATTAATAAATGATGACAGAATTTTCAGTTTAGAGTGAACTATCCCTTTAAAAGCATGACTATATTGAATATATTATGATATTCATTCATTCATTCATTTTCTCTTCGGCTTAGTCCCTTTATTAATCAGGGGTCGCCACAGCGGAATGAACCGCCAACTTATCCAGCATATGTTTTAAGCAGCGGATGCCCTTCCAGCTGCAACCCAACTCTGGGAAACACCCATACACTCTCATTCACACACATACACCACGACAATTTAGACGATTATGCCGTCGAACTGTTGTATAAACGCAATATCACACGAGTAGCAGTGTGATTTGGCTGTAAATCGTCACTAGTGGGACACCAATGCACGCCTCCAACCAGTGCCGATATACAGCCATATCGCACTTAGTTTAACATAGCAAGGAATTTTTCACAGTATTTCCTATAATATTTTTTCTTCTGGAGAAAGTCTTTATTAGTTTTGTTTTGACTAGAATAAAAGGGGTTTTAATATTTTTTTCAAAGCCTTTTAAGGTCAATATTATTATCCCCCTTAAGCAATATGATAATATCCTAATCACCCTAGCTTGCCTACAGTTAAGCCTTTAAATGTCACTTTAAGCTGAACACTAGTATCTTGAAAAATATCTAGTCAAATATTATGTGCTGTCATCATGGCAAAGATAAAAGAAATCAGTTATTAGAAATAAGTTATTAAAACTATTATGTTTAGAAATGTGTTGGAAAAAATCCGTTAAACAGAAATTGGGGAATAAATATAGAGGAGGGTGAATAATTCAGACTTCAACTGTATGTGTATTTCAGCTCTACCATCCAGCCCTGCTCTCACCTACACAGAGAAAGCGATGGAGAGAGAAAGTGAAGAGCAGTAAAACGCGAACGCTTCAGATTAAATGTCACCCGTGAATAAAGCACACATGAAAAAAAAATGCAATCAGCACGCCTCTGCATTCCAGCGCCGTCGACGAGGAGCATGTTTTTCCTAATGAGCTCCCGGTGATTCCCTGCCATGCCATGTTGGCTCTTTCATGCTATTATTTCGCATCCATTTATCCAGCTCCGCCACAAGAATTTATGTGCCGCTACGACACTCACAGGATCATAACAGAGCAGCTGCTGTCCGATTGGATGACGGATAATAGAGACCAAACCGGGGCTGGGATCAATAACAAGATGCTTTTCCGCAGCGCTGTGAGTGTGTGGAAGGAGGCTAAACAGAGAACAGATCCATCTGAATGCTGAATGTCCACCGCTTTATATATATATGGCTGCTTCTTCAGCTCAGGGCGGTTGTTGACTTTTAGGAAATGAACTCCCTTGAGACTTACTCTAGTTTATATAATTTAGTATCTAACAAAGTCTGAGATGGACTGAAACTTTTTTTTTTTGACCACAGTGCCATTTCCAACATATTAGATATATTGTACACACTCCGAAATAAAGGTATCAAATCTGTCACTGGGGTGGTACCTATTCAAAAGTACCATACAGGTGAACATTAGTACCTTTAGGGTTCACTTTTGTACCTTTTAAGGTTCAATTTTGTACACTTAATGTACTGTGAGGTGCACATTTGTACTTAATATATACCTTTAAAAATCTGCTAGGAACAAAAATGTACCTTTTGGAAAGGTACCACCCCGGTGACTTTAAGATTGTGTGAGTGTACTACAGGGCTGATGAATGCTTGATTCTGATTGGCTGATAAGCATTTTAACCCTGTGTTCACACGCACCCAGAATTGACTCGACTCTGACGATTCAATATGTTTACATGTTTTCTCTCAAAGTAAAGCGATTAAAAGCCATTTGTGTTGTGAAGCTTTTGTGTTCATGTTTTAGTGCTAGTCTAATTTCCACATGCTGTTTAATAGCCGTAGTCTTCATTTATTAATACATTTTCCTTCGGCTTAGTCCCTTATTTATCAGGGGTCGCCACAGCGGAATGAACCGCCAGCTATTCCAGCATCTGTTTTACGCAGCGATTGCCCTTCCAGACTCAACCCAGTACTTGGAAACACCCATACACTCTCATTCACACACACACTCCTACACTACGGCCAATTTAGTTTATTCAATTCACCTATAGCGCATGTGTTTGGACTGTGGGGGAAACTGAAGCACCCGGAGGAAACCCCGGCCAACACGGAGAGAACATGCAAACTCCACACAGAAATGCCAACTGGCCCAACCAGGACTCAAACCAGCGACCTTCTTGCTGTGAGGCGATCTTGCTACCCACTGCGCCACCGTGACACCCAGTTTTGAATTTTATTTCAAATTTAAGTTTGTTTTAATCACGCCTAACATGCAAATGCTAATTTTACATCATTATAATTATAATAAAATAAAATTAATACATTTTTATTTTTACAATTTGCATTTGTTTTCCATTTTAAATACACATTTAAATATATATATATTTAGTATAATTAATTAAAATTTAAATAATAGTATCTTTTATTTTAATATTTAAATTTTAAATTTAAATGTTTAAAATAAAATTATACTTTTTTCAACAAATAAAATATGTTTTTTTCTCCAGTTAACATTTATTGCAAGCAAAATAAAATGAGGCGGCACGGTGGTTCAGTGGTTAGCTCTGTCGCCTTACAGCAAGAAGATCGCTGGTTCGAGTCCTGGCTGGGCCAGTTGGCATTGCTGTGTGGAGTTTGCACATTCTCCCCGTGTTGGCGTGGGTTTCCTCTGGATGCTCCGGTTTCCCCCACAGTTTAAACATATGCGCTATAGGTGAATTGAATAAGCTAAATTGTCAGTAGTGTATGAGTGTGTATGTGTGAATGAGTGTTTTCCAGTACTGGGTTGGTGGAAGGGCATTCGCTGAGTTGACGGTTCATTTTGCTGTGGCAACCCCTGATGAATAAGGGTCTAGGCCAAAGGAAAGTAAATGAATGAATGAAAATAAAATGATTGCTCCTAGTTTTATAGTTTTAATGTTTAATAGTTTTTAATGATCAATAATAGCCCTGATTTTCCATCAACTGTAATAAGAACTCGCTCTTGCCTCTCAGTTGTGTAACAGAAGTGGGTTGAGTTTGTGCTGAAGACAGCCAGTCCTTGGCTATTGAAACTGTTGTTGTTTACGCTCGGCTGCTCGAGAATCCTTGTATTTTCCCTCTGTCCTTCATTCTTTTTTTATTTTGGCTTTAGTTATTGGACGAGGCTCCGACAGAGCTCTGAATATCTGCAACGGGTCTCAGAAGCTGATTGAATTCTGTAGCCTGTTTCCAGACGGTGAGCGTGCAGGAAAAAAAATAAAGATGCATTTCTACGCCAACCGCTGAAAGCGCATCCATTCTCTCACCCCGTGCCTAATTTCTAATGCAACATTAATGTGATTTAGATGATCTATAATGCGCAAAGTATAGCACATAAGCATTTTACAAGCAGAAATGCAGTTTAGTTTACAAATTGAGAAACTGCAAACCGGATTAGCTTTGTAAATTGAATGCTAACTGTGTTTGTTGGTGTTGGTTGTTAGTGGGAGGTGTGCTATTGATTCAGATGCTCTGTTTTAAAATTAAAACACTCGTGCTATTATAAATGGGTATGTTTTTGTCCTGCGTCTTGATCATGTTACGAATGAGCCAGCCAGCTGTTACGGTCAACAATGAAATCTAATGTGTAATGGGAAAAAACAATGGCTGCGTTCCAACTCGTAGTGAGCTGCATTGCTCTAAAACAAGTGAACGGTTTTGGAAAATGAGCAGCCAGTTCTGTCTCTAGTTAATTTGAGGAGACTGCCAAGAAGAGGAGTGTGTTATTGACACAAAATGAGCTCTTAATTTGTGCCGAATGTGTTTTTGTGTTGGTTATTGGTCTGTAGTTGGATATGAATGACACAAACGCTGCCAGTAGGTGGCGACTCTCATTGTCTTAAGGTTAGGATCATTCGTTGAATTATACATGCAAATGATTCAATCAAAACAGCTGGTTCATGTAGATACGAAGCAAGTCTTTAGGAATGAATCATTAAATGAATGACTCAAATGATTTGTTCAAAAACAGATTCATTCAGGAGTCCTACATTCAATAGATTCACTCAAAATAGCTGATTCATTTAGACGCAGAGCAGGTGACTGTGTTTATGAATGGATCATTGAATCATTGACTCAAATGATTTGTTCAAAAACAGATAAATTCAAGAATCGACCATTCAATAGATTCACTCAAAATAGCTGATTCCTTTAGAAACAAAGCAGGTCACTGTGTTTATGAATGGATCATTGAATCATTGACTCAAATGATTTGTTCAAAGCTGGTTCATCTGGATTCATTTAGGAATCATAGGTATAAAATATTTGTTCAAAATGGTGGATTAATTTACAAATGAAGCTAGTGAACAATGAAATCTAATGTGTAATGAGAAAAAACAATGGCTGCGTTCCAACTCGTAGTGAGCTGCATTGCTCTAAAACAAGTGAACGGTTTTGGAAAATGAGCAGCCAGTTCTGTCTCTAGTTAATTTGAGGAGACTGCCAGGAAGAGGAGTGTGTTATTGACACAAAATGAGCTCTTAATTTGTGCCGAATGTGTTTTTGTGCTGGTTATTGGTCTGTCGTTGGATATGAATGACACAAACACTGCCAGTAGGTGGCGACTCTCATTGTCTTAAGGTTAGGATCATTCGTTGAATTATATATGCAAATGATTCAATCAAAACAGCTGGTTCATTTAGATACAAAGCAAGTCTTTAGGATTGAATCATTGATTCAATGACTCAAATGATTTGTTTAAAAACAGATTCATTCAGGAATCCTACATTCAATAGATTCACTCAAAATAGCTGATTCATTTAGATGCAGAGCAGGTGACTGTGTTTATGAATGGATCATTCAATCATTGACTCAAATGATTTGTTCAAAAGCAGATTCATTCAGGAATTGTACATTCAATAGATTCACTCAAAATAGC
>CAIGQW010052695.1:2150154-2162537 GCA_903798125.1 Danio choprae
TTATTTTATTTTATTTTATTTTATTTTATTTTATTTTATTTTATTTTTAATTTAAAATTTAAATTAAATTAAAATGTTTATTTTAATTTAAGTTTAGTTTAATGTAACTAAAAAGTTCATTTAAGTAATTACATTAAATTAAATTATTAATATTTTAAAGTTAGTTATAAATTATTTAAAAAATTTAAATTTAAAATCTAAAAAAGTTTAAAAAAGTTAAATTTAAGATCTTTTTTAAGTGATGAAATTTAATTTAATTTTATTTTTACGGTTAATTAAAAATATTAATTAAATTAACTTAAATATTCATTCATTCATTTTCATTTCGGCTTAGTCCCTTTATTAATCTGGGGTCGCCACAGCGAAATGAACCGCCAACTTATCCAGCATATGTTCCACGCAGCGGATGCCCTTCCAGCCGCAACCCATCACTGGGAAACATCCACACACACTCATTCACACACATACACTACGGACAATTTAGCTTACCTAATTCACCTATAGCACATGTCTTTGGACTGTGGGGGAAACCGGAGCACCCGGAGGAAACCCACGCCAACACAAAGAGAACATGCAAACTCCACACAGAAATGCCAACTGACCCAGCCGAGGCTCGAACCAGCGACCTTCTTGCTGTGAGGCGATTGTGCTACCCACTGTGCCACCACGTCGCCTGTTTCAAAGCAGCTTAACAAAAAAGGTCTAGTAAATTGAAACTGTGTCAGTCCAGTTTTCAGAGTTGAAGCTCAGTTTAGTTCAGTTCTGTGAGGTTTATTTGCACTGCTGAAAGTGAAGAGCACACTGACGAGCAAATCCATCGATGTGCAGCTCCACAAGTCCAAAACCAAGCAAGTTGGCGACAGTGGCGAGGAACTAACTTTACCAATTGACGAAAGTGAAGGAAAAAAACCTTGAGAGAAACCAGGCTCAATTGGGGATGACCATTTCTCCTCTGGCCAAACTTCTTGTGCAGAGCTGCAGTCTAGGAGAACGCTGGTCGTCCATCGTGGAGAAGCGGCAGGTGTGTAAACCGTATGCTAAGGGCGGTATTTACCTCCGTATGGACGGCTTTTCCTGCATGACTGGTTTGCTTGGTATCTCAGCATGAATGGTGCTAGACCTGGGACGTGGAGAAATGTCCACAGCGGCCTCTGGTGGTTTACGAGAAATGGCAAGTATGACAAAATGTGCCCCAGTAACATATTTGAGATGGTCAAAATGTACATGGCGCCCTCTAGTGGATATGTGGAAGCAAAAACTGCAAGCAGACGTAGCCCCTGGTACATATTTCTCAGTTCTCAAAAATGTAGCCCTGGGCACATAAACGCATTGAGCCTGGGTTGAGTTTCCAAAAGTGTTTTTTTTTTTATTATTGGTTTAATTTAAAGACCACCTGGTTGTTTTTCAGACGCTGCAATTATTTCTCCAGTCAAAACTGCTGCAGGGGGAAAACTATTTTCCATCTGTGTTTAACACCACTTTCTCTGTCTCCTTCTGCTCAAGTAACAAATGGGTTTTGGGGTTTTTTTTTGTACAGACATTTTGCAGTGTTTAGGCTTTAGGAGTGTTGAAATAAAGTTTTTTTTAACATGTTTCTAAAAAACCGGCAGCATGGTGGCGCAGTGGGTAGCACAATGGCCTTACAGCAAGAAGGTTGCTGGTTCGAGCCCTGGCTGGGTCAGTTTGCATCTTCTCCCCGTGTTTGCATGGGTTTCCTCCGGGTGCTCCGGTTTCCCCCACAAGTCCAAAGACATGCGGTATAGGTGAATTGGGTAAGCTAAATTGTCCGTAGTGTATGTGTAAATGGGGGTTTATGGAAGTTTCCCAGTGATGGGTTGCAGCTGGAAGGGCATCCGCTGCGTAAAAAACATATGCTGGATAAGTTGGCGGTTCATTCCTTTGTGGCGACCCCAGATTAATAAAGGGACTAAGCCGAAAAGAAAATGAATGAATGAATGAATGTTTCTAAAAACCCACATCTGGCGCATTTCTGATTTGAACACTTTACTAAAAGTGGTTAAAACATCAAGACTTGTGTAACAAATTAACATGAAAGATTGCTAAGTATTGACTTACATGCATTTAGCATTTGTCTTGTGTTTTCGGGTTCAGCGGTCTACCAAATTAATATTCACTTGTCTGCAGGTTCAGTGTACTTTAATGATTATTTGTCCTTTTTTGCAACATCTACAATTATTCACATTCACTGCATGAAAAATACTGGATGGACAATTTACTAAATAGGTTTGGGTTTGCATTCAAAAGCAGTTTCATGTCATTTAAAATCTTCATGCATTCATTTAAAAACGTCAACTTCATTAATTCATTTAATTTTAATTCAATAATTTGAAAAATAATTAAATGCAACTATGTCATTTAATTTATTCATTCATTCATTTTCTTTGCGGCTTAGTCCCTTTATTAATCTGGGGTCGCCACAGCGGAATGAACTGCCAACTTATCCAGTGTATGTGTGGGAATAAGTGTGTATAGATGTTTCCCAGTGATGGGCATCCGCTGCGTAAAACATATGCTGGATAAGTTGGGGGTTCATTCCGCTGTGGCGACCCCAGATTAATAAAGGGACTAAGCCGAAAAGAAAATGAATGAATAAATGAATGAAAACCACTTTGTTGTAATTTATATTTTCAGTAATTTTGTGTTTAACGCCACTCTCTCCTTCTGCGCAGTTTTCTTTTATTTAATCAAACCAGGTTTTACAGTTATAATAATAATACAGTTTTACAGTTTAACAGTGTTTAGCTTTTAGGAGTGTTGAAATAAAGTTTTCTTGAACATGTTTCTAAAAACGGGCAACACGGTGGCGCAGTGGGTAGCACAATCGCCTCACAACAAGAAGGTCGCTGGTTCGAGCCCCGGCTGGGTCAGTTGGCGTTTCTGTGTGGAGTTTGCATGTTCTCCCCGTGTTGGCGTGGGTTTCCTCCAGGTGCTCCGGTTTCCCCCACAAGTCCAAAGACATGCGGTATAGGTGAATTGGGTAAGCTAAATTGTCTGTAGTGTATGTGTGTGAATGAGTGTGTGTGGATGTTTCCCAGTGATGGGTTGCGGCTGGAAGGGCATCCGCTGCGTAAAACATATGCTGGATAAGTTGGCGGTTCATTCCTTTGTGGCGACCCCAGATTAATAAAGGGACTAAGCCGAAAAGAAAATGAATGAATGAATGAATGCTTTGACACAATCTACATTGTAAAAGCGCTACAGAAATAAAGATGAATTGAATTGAATTGAATATTTTACTTAACCTCTCTGGTCATCTCAACTTACACCAATCTGACTACAAACACGCAAAACTGACTAAAAATATTAAGTTAAACATCCAAGGAGTCAATCGACGATTGACATCTGCAAAATGCATGATTTAACTAAAGGCATATTAAAGTCATCGACAAAAGACAAAAATTACTTGCTGCCTTAAATATTGTAGTTAACTTCTCTGGTCATCACAACTTACATCAATCAAACATGAACAAACATCCTTAAAATCAAAAAGTTAAACATCCAAGGGGTCAGTAGATGTCTAACATCTGCAAGTACATGATTTATTTAAAGGATATTGAAGTTATTTACAAAAGACTTGACATAAATATAATATTCTGGAGCATTAAAAGTCACCATGTTGAGATTTTAGAATGATGTTCAAGAAAGCTGGACATTATTTCAGCACTCCATAAACCAAAACACCTGCTAATGTCTGTACCAAAACACATTTGTAACTTTACTGAGAAGGAGAGAATGGTGTTTAGCACTGATGCAGTTCCCGGTTTCTCCCTTTGGGGCTGCAAGAAATAAATGCAGCCTCCAGAAATACATCCAGGTGTTTTTTTTAGGGGGGGAATGCATAAAGGCCATGTTTAACAGCAGAACGTGAAGGAGCGTGGCTGACCTGTATTGATTGAGCGGAGGCGTGAAAGAGAGAGAGAGATAGACGAGTGTTGGAGGATGGAGAGGGAAAAACGCGGGGGCTTGAAAACGAGAGGATGTTGACAGTGCTGTTAAACACATGAGTCACCAACCTTCCCCCCTCTGTCACTAGCATGAGCACAGAGAAATGGGTCACTCCGACTGACAGAAAACACTTGTGTGCTCCACAAAACAGACGAACGGCTGTGGTATTGAGGGATTGAGGTGTTACTCCATCAAATTGTGTTTTTGTTTTCCAGCTCAAACATCTTCAAAATGAGATGCCTTTAGTTAGGGCGCAGAGTTGCGTGTGATGCTGTAGCATGTTTTCAGAGGATTTATCTTGAGATAAAGGGATACTTTTTCAGAACAGTGAACAATTGGTTGTTGTTTTTCATTGTTTATTTTAAACTTGTACAACAGGTGACATTAACATTAGTGATTTCTTTATTGCTAGTCAATTACTACCGACTAAAAATAAACATATAGATCAAAAGCCTATCAGCTTGCTCACAGTCAGATCCTCTGATAGAAGGAGCTTTCAAATGCTGAGAGTCTTAGGATCTGTATAAGTTCAACAGTGATCATTGTAGCCATTCACAGCCATTCTGTTAAGCACATGAACACAATGGCCAATCAGCAATGTTTAATAACCTGTTCAACAGATGAACGGCTGTGGGTTTGAGTTTATATTTCTAGTTTATATGATCCTAAAGATCTGAGTGATCTGTTAGGTTTGTATTCAGTGAGCATATCTGTAATGTATTGAGGTCCTAGGCCATATAGTGATTTATAGACAAGTAATAATACTTTAAAATCTATTCTGAATGTAACTGGGAGCCAGTGTAAAGACATGAGGACAGGTGAGATGTGCTCTGATTTTCTGGTTCTGGTCAGAATCCTGGCCGCAGCGTTCTGGATGAGCTGCAACTGTCTGACCGTCTTTTTGGGAAGGCCAGTGAGGAGGCCGTTACAGTAATCCACCCTGCTGCTGATAAAAGCATGAACAAGTTTCTCTAAGTCCTCATTGGAAACAAAGCATCTAATTCTTGCAATGTTTTTGAGATGATAGTATGCTGATTTACTTTCTGCTTTGACATGACTATTGAAACTCAGATCTGACTCCAGGATCACACCAAGATTCTTGACCTTATTTTTTGTTGTTTGACCCTTAGAGCCAAGGTACGCATTCACCTTGAGAACCTCATCTCTGTTCCCAAATGCAATGACTTCAGTTTTCTCTTTGTTTAGCTGAAGAAAGTTTTGCCACCTAGGCTGTTTGTTTTGCTTAAAAAATGTCAAGATGTGTCTGGCTGCAACAGATGTTTCCGTGATGATCAGGAACAGAAACAAACGCCACATAGTAATGCAATGTGTGCTCCATTTGACTATACACACACTTCTACCAGCATTATTGAACCACTAAGATTGACTTATATTCTGAAGAAAAGCCCTAAACTCCCAACCCACTAAATAGATTATTTTTTTTGCCTATTCATCTTAATGAAACCTTAATAAAGACACTAAATAGTATGGAGGCATTATCTCGGCGATGCATTTGCACATTGTGACCTTACAATAAGGCGTTGAGCGTGTGCTGGAGTGTAATTGCTGCCCGCAAGATACGCTCTCTTTACAAAAGCACAGGGACCAAGAACATGGAGCATGAGATATTCCATTCATGATTTAAAAGGATGCTAGCAGTATAATTTCCTCCCTCTTTGGGCTTAGTCATCAATCAACACGTGGTTTTGTTGCTGAAGAAACTCATTTCATAATTCAGCAGGCTGCGGATGAGAAGGATATTGCTGGACTTTCTGACTGTTTATGATTCAGTGCAGAATAAATCCCACTTTTGTCAAATAAATCCTGCTAGAGGAATGACTAAAGCATCGTCTGTTTAAGTCGGTCAGTAATGAAAAGATTGTCTCTCAAAAGAAGGAGTCACAGAAGAATCGCTCTGAATCATTTTTGAATCTTTTGTTTGCTACTGATCTACATCAACACAATCAAAGTTACTCATTTGCATAATCACCACACCCCCACATTATGTGAGCACTTTTAATTGGGGCTTTTTCTTCCAACCCAATCAAAACAGACTTGGCCAGCTGACCAATCAGAGCAGAGTTTGATTAAAGCGAACGGTATCGAAACCATTTTAAAATGATTTCAATATCAATTTAGGATTCAACAAGCAGGTTTCGCAGAATAGATCCAACTTTTGTCATTTAAATCCTGCTTAAGGAATGACTAAAGCATCTTCTGTTTAAGTCGGTTGGTAATGAAAAGATTGTCTCTCAAAAGAAAGAGTCACCTCTGAATCATTTTAATGAATCATTTTATTTTTGAATTTTTTGTCTGGTTCTGATCTACATCAGCACAGTCAAAGTAACTCATTTGCATAATCTCTACATCCCCACATTATGTGAGCACTTTTAATTGGGGGTTTCTTTTCTAACCCAATCAAAACAGACTTGACAAGATGACCAATCAGAGCAGAGTCTGATTAAAACAGACTGTATTGAAACCATTTCAAAATTATTTTAATATCAATTTAGGATTCAACAAGCAGGTTTCGCAGAATAGATCCAACTTTTGTCAAATAAATCCTGCTTAAGGAATGACTAAAGCATCTTCTGTTTAAGTCAATCGGTAATGAAAAGATTGTCTCTCAAAAGAAAGAGTCGCCTTTGAATCATTTTAACGAATCATTTTATTTTTGAATTTTTTGTCTGGTTCTGATCTACATCAACACAAAGTAACTTATTTGCATAATCTATACGTCCCCACAATATGTGAGCACTTTTAATTGGGGGTTTCTTTTCTAACCCAATCAAAACAGACTTGACAAGATGACCAATCAGAGCAGAGTCTGATTAAAACAGACTGTATTGAAACCATTTCAAAATTATTTTAATATCAATTTAGGATTCAACAAGCAGGTTTCGCAGAATAGATCCAACTTTTGTCAAATAAATCCTGCTTAAGGAGTGACTAAAGCGTCTTCTGTTTAAGTCGGTCAGTAATGAAAAGATTGTCTCTCAAAAGAAAGAGTCGCCTCTGAATAATTTTAACGAATCATTATACTTTTGAATCTTTTATCTGCTAACGATCTACATCAACACGATCAAAGTAACTGATTTGCATAATCTCCACCTGCCCACAACATATGAACACTCTGGAATGCCTGTTTCTTTTCTGAAGTAAAAGGCCAATCAAAACAGACTTGGCCAGCTGACCAATCAGAGCAGAGTTGACTTGTGGAAGGGGGAGGGGTTTACAGACCTTAAGTACTGAATTGATTAAACCAAGCTGTATTGAAATCATTTTCAAAATGATTTTTTAATATCAAATGCATATTCTTAGGGAAAAGAACTATGTTTTCTGATCATAGATGTAAACCTGTTGTAGTAGACTTTAACACAATATTGGGGCACTTAAAATATTATATGTCCAGTTCATTAAGGGTGCTCTGTTTGCAATTTTTGGGGCCAGCATTTTGAACTATACCTTTTGAGGTATGTAATTTATAACTGCCGGAATCAGCACAGGTGCATAAGTTATAAGTGTACACAACTATAAACGAGGACACTTCATTCACACAACAGGAGACCCAGATTGTGTACGTTAAATCTGGTTTATTTTGTACACACTGTAAAAAAATAAATGTTGCTCACTTAAATTTTTAAGTTGAACCAATTTAATTGTACCAGTCATTTGAACTTACATCAATTAAGCTGACTTAAAACATCACTTTTAATTACGTTTAACCTAAAAAAATAAGTTGAAACCTGATTAACTTTCTAAATTAAGGGAAAGTAACATAAAAATATACATTGTCATGACTTTTTATTGTCATTTGTTTACAGTGCAGTAACTTAGCTATAATGGATCTCTATACAGCAGCATATTTACCCGTTTGGAGGGCAACCTGTCACATTTGCCGTGAGCGAACATTGTTAACAGCATTTGTGTGTGGCTCATTCATATTACTGTGGTATTTGTGACTGTGGGTCGCTGTTTAATTGTGTCTGGGTTGCTGTCTGTCATTTTGCTGTGTTTATCCTTGGTTATCCTTCTCTGAAGGGAAATGTCCCGACAGTGGACGAGGAGAACCAGCTCATTTGCATTTAAAGGCACAGGCACAAAAAAAAAACTACAATTACATTTCCAGCAGGTTATAATAAATGATCTGAGGGGTATTTTGACCTGAGACACATTCTGGAGACAGATTTTAAACAGAGACTTATTTAAAATAAAATAAGACTTATTTTACATCTTGTGAAAATGCCAAAGTTGGAGCCCTTCAAGATGAAATCTGTTGATTCCTAGACAGAACACTGTAGATAATGACCACAGTCCTGACTAATCCCTAATTTCATCTTGAAGGGCTTCTCAAATTATTGCCATTAATTCGTACAGGAATTCCAATTAAATATTCCTCTTGTTTCATTATCAATTATCACACCGTGCTTAATGTGTTCACAGCTTGCTAACACACGCCAGTGCGCTTTACATGCATGACGGAGATGATTTCACGACATGATTTGAAGAAAAGGCGACTCATAAACAAGCCCAAATGTAATCTGACTTTGCTTGTATATTGTGAGAAACATTCGTTGGGAATGACAAGTTTTATTCAGAAAAGATCCATTCATTCGTATTAAAATGGCATTTTTTTCATAAATTTTCCTTCGGCTTAGGCTCTAATTTAGAGGTCACCACAGCGAAATGAACCGCCAACTATTCCGGCATATGTTTTACACAGCAGATGCCCTTCCAGCCGCAACCCAGTACAGGGAAACACCCATACACACTCATTCACGCATACACTTATACACTACGGCCACTAAGCCACTGTGCCGCTCTATTAAAACGACATTAAAGACCTGATGTAAAGTATAATGTAGAAAAACGTTTCTGTTTCAAATAAGTGCTGCTCTTTTATTTTAAAAATAGCCTTTGAGAAGTGTATCGCCGTTTCAAAAAAAATATGAAGCATGAAGATATGTGGAGAAAATAGTCTTATAGCATTTGTCAGTCATTCATTTTCTTTTTCGGCTTAGTCCCTTTATTACTCAGGGGTCGCCACAGCGGAATGAACCGCCTATAGCTTATGTATTCTAATTAAAATATTTTGCTTTGTATTTTGCCTAAATTCTCTAAATAGACAGATGCATGAAAGAAATGGATTTTTAGTCATGGAACAGGTTAGATTTTCATGAAATGTCTGCTTTGAACACATCTTTAAACATTCATTCATTCATTTTCCTTCGGCTTAGTCTCTTTATTAATCTGGGGTCGCCACAGCGGAACGAACCGCCAACTTATCCAGCATATGTTTTACACAGTGGATGCCCTTCCAGCTGCAACCCAGCACTGGCAAACATCCATACACACTCATTCACACACATACACTACGGACAATTTAGCTTACCCATTTCACCTATAGCACATGTCTTTGGACTGTGGGTGAAACCGGAGCACCCGGAGGAAACCCACACCAACACCATTTACATTTTCTTTCTGTAAACATATTATTTTACATCATAAACATTGATTTTTGAATGGTGATTTTTAAGTGAGGTACTGTATGTATACAGTAAATTAATTAATGATGGAATAAAGCAAATTTGTATTCTTATAATGTTTTACCCTTAGAAAAATAATGCTTTTTTAAACATTTTACACGTAATATACAAAAATCTAAAATATAAATATGTATTTATTCATCAATAAATGATTGGTTTTCTATAAAAGTATTATTTTATATTATAAACACAGATTTTTTAAATGAGGTATGTATACAGTAAATGAATTACTGATGGAATAAAGCACATTTGTACTCTTAGAATGTGTTTTATACCTTTATAAAACTTTTATATCATTTA
Source organism: Danio choprae (assembly GCA_903798125.1). Lineage (NCBI taxonomy): Eukaryota > Metazoa > Chordata > Actinopteri > Cypriniformes > Danionidae > Danio > Danio choprae. Next base: position 2,159,967 of record CAIGQW010052695.1, read on the forward strand.
TAAATTAATACTTTTGATGACAAATTCATTGTTAAATCATTGGTTTTCTTAAATAGTTTTTAACTATTTTCACTTTTTGCGGCACGGTGGCACAGTGGTAAGCACTGTCGCCTCATAGCAAGAAGGTTGCTGGTTCAAATTCCGGCTGGGTCAGTCGGCATTTCTGTGTGTAGTTTGCATGTTCTCCCCGTGTTGGCGTGGGTTTCCTCCGGGTGCTCCGGTTTCCCCCACAGGTTCAAAGACATGCGCTATAGGTGAACTGGATGAACTAAATTGGCCGTAGTGTATGTGAATGATTGTGTATGGGTGTATGTGAATGATTGTGTATGTGTTTCCCAGTACTGAATTGTGGCTGGAAGGGCATCTCCTGCGTAAAACATATGACAGAATAGTTGCCGGTTCATTCTGCTGTGGTGACTTGAAAATGAATGAATGAGTGAAGAATCCCTTTTGACTCCAGTGTCAGACCAATACCCAAAACACAATTATGTTAACCAATCAGCAGTGAGGGGGCATGTCTTTAAAAAGGGGGCGTGGTCTAGTTAGGGACCGTGTTTGTTTTGACAAAAAAAAATCAGTCAGCGCACCTTTAAACACATAATAAAACTATTATTTTTTGAGCACAACAACAAGTGTTAGCAGAAGGAGAGAAGCTGCGTTATCTTTCCTGTACATCTCAGTGCATTAAAGACATTATAAAAACACCGCTTCAGTACTGCAAAGCAGACTATTGATCTCAGCGCTCCGGCTAATCAAGCGCTCGTCCCTCAGGTGTCGCTATCTGATCGCTCTCATTGATTATCCCAAGGAGAGGCTGACATTCACAAGCTCCCAATGAAACGCTAAATGTGTGTGTGGAGCTCCGACAGAAAGCCCAAACCTGCAGTCAATTCCCATCAGACGCTGCTGAAGCTTAGGGATGCACGACATTGGAAAAAAATCTGACATTGCAATATTTTGACTTGAAGACGCCTCTCATATGGAGAATGAAGTCACATGCATTGCTCAGGTGTGTTTTTCACAGACTTCAACAGAGTGTCAAAATCTTGATGGTTCTGTGGGTTTCCTCTATCAAATCTGATCTTTAATCTGTATTTTCTATTAGATTGGAGTCAGGTGATTGGCTGGGCCATTCTACAGCTTGATTTTCTTTCCCTGAAAGCATTTGAGAGTCTCCTTGGTTGTGTTTTGGATCATTGTCTTGCTGAAACGTCCACCCTGGTTTCATCTGCATCCTCCCGCTCATGTAGATGTTGGACTGAAGCAGCTGATATTCATTTACACTGAGGAAGGGCAGAGGGTTGCTGAAGAACTACTGGGAGATTTCAGCTGCTGTCTGAGCTTTCACTGCCTTTCTACACCTCCCTTTCTTCATGTGTTCAATACTTTTTCCCTGCGTCATTTCATTTCATTACACACAACTTCATTTGTGAACTATTAGTTTGGTTTTCTTTGCATATATGGATTTCTTTGGTTGTTACCAACATCCGGTGAAAATTGTGTGCAAATATAAAAGACATAAAAAGAGTATCAATTACTTTGTCCTATTTGTAACTCATTTATATACAATATGCTGTTGTTTAACACCTTTATTTATAACGTGCACAATATTATTGAGCTTTTGTGGAGGTAAAATGGAATTTGAAAGGTGTTTGGGGCAAATAAAACATGCATGGAAAGGGTGGGTTTAAATTGTTAATAGATCTGACATTTAAAATCTGTATTTATTGTATATAAAATATTCATAATTCATTCATTTTCCTTCGGCTTAGTCCCTTATTTATCAGGGGTCGCCACAGCGGAATGAACCGCCAACTTATCCAGCATATGTTTTACGCAGCGGATGTCCTTCCAGCTGCAACCCATCTCTGGGAAACATCCATACACACCCATTCACACACATACACTACGGACAATTTAGCTTACCCAATTCACCTATACCGCATGTCTTTAGACTTGTGGGGGAAACCGGAGCACCCAGAGGAAACCCACGCCAACACGGGGAGAACATGCAAACTCCACACAGAAACGCCAACTGACCCAGCCAAAGCTCGAACCAGCAACCTTCTTGCTGTGAGGCGAACGTGCTACCCACTGCACCACCGTGAGGCCAATCTGTATTTATTGTTCATTCATTCATTTTTTTTTCAGCTTAGTCCCTTTATTAATCTAGGGTCGCCACAGCGGAATGAACCGCCAACTTATCCAGCATATGTTTTACACAGCGGATGCCCTTCCAGCTGCAACCCATCACTGGGAAACATCCACACACACTCATTCACACACATACACTACGGACAATTTAGCTTACCCAATTCACCTACATGTCTTTGGACTTGTGGGAGAAACCGGAGCACCCGGAGGAAACCCACGCGAACAGGGGGAGAACATGCAAATTTCACACAGAAATGCCAACTGACCCAGCCGAGGCTCGAACCAGCGACCTTCTTGCTGTGAGGCGATTGTGCTACCCACTGCGTCACCCTGTATTTATTGTATATAAAATATTCATAATTCATTAATTTTCCTTCGGCTTAGTCCCTTATTTATCAGGGGTCGCCACAGCGGAAG
>CAIGQW010052695.1:2289487-2299501 GCA_903798125.1 Danio choprae
TTCCAGCATATGTTTTACGCAGCGGATGCCCTTCCAGCTGCAACCCATCTCTGGGAAACATCCATACACACCCATTCACACACATACACTACGGACAATTTAGCTTACCCAATTCACCTGTATCGCATGTCTTTGGACTTGTGGGGGAAACCGGAGCACCCGGAGGAAACCCACGCCAACACAGGGAGAACATGCAAACTCCACACAGAAACGCCAACTGACCCAGCCGAGGCTCGAACCAGCGACCTTCTTGCTGTGAGGCGATTGTGCTACCCACTGCGCCACCGTGCTGCCCGACATGTACTTCCTATAAATAAAAACTAATTTTTAAAATATTAAAGATATTAGTTTGATATTAGTTAAAGATATTAGTTTGCATCTGATGACCAGTTTGGAACCATATAGGACAACAATATGAAGAAATACAAACAGAGTACACTGTACTTTATTTATTAGGACTTTTTGTAGAGTGTAGCATAAAGATGATATACTCTAAAAAATGCTGTGTTGTTGTGAACCAAACATTGGGTCAAATATGGGCAAAGACAATCATTGGGTTAAAAAAAATCATTTAAATATAGTAAACCCAATGTTGGGTTTGTCAATATTAGACCCAACACTGGGTTACAACAACCCAGCATTTTTTTTTTTTTTTTGCTATCTAAGCTATAATTGGGGCGACACAGAGGCTATGTGGTTAGCACTGTCACCTCACAGCAAGAAGGTCGCTTGTTCGAGTCCCGGCTGGGTCAGTTGGTATGTCTGTGTGGAGTTTGTATGTTCTCCCTGTGTTGGTGTGGGTTTCCTCCGGGTGCTCCGGTTTCCCCCACAGTCCAAACACATGCGCTATAGGTGAATTGGGTAAACTAAGTTGGCCGTAGTGTATGTGTGTGAATGAGAGTGTGTATGGATGTTTCCCAATACTGAGTTGCAGCTGGAAGGACACCCGCTGCATAAAACATATGCCGGAATAGTTGGCGGTTCATTCCGCTGTGGCGACTCCTGATAAATAAGGGACTAAGCAGAAGGAAAATGAATGAATGTATTAAATAACTTTTATTTTCACTAAAAAATGATGCACTCTTCAAAATAAAGGTCCAAAAGGTTTTTTTGCATCATCCCCCCCCCCCCCAAAAGACCCTTTAAGTGAGAGGTATAATGAGAATAAATAAAAAAATACAAAAATAATGCATGTTTATATGAAATTTTGCAAACAAATCTAAATAAATACATATTTCGGCGTATTTGTTTGCTAAGAAGCCCAGTCAGTTTGTGTGATGTAATTGTAACATGCCATGCAGTGACAGTTTTGGATCATGGTTATGTAATGATGTCATCATCACACAACTGCATCACAACATCTTTTAACAACTTCTAGCAACAAATCAACCTCCTTTAAAGCAGCTTGAGTTGGCAACGCTGGACAGAACTGAGTTTTTGATGTACAATCTTTTTCTCCAGCCGATGTGCTGAAGAACGCACGGGCAAATCGAATCTGTGAGCAAATGCGCATTCACGCTCGTGCTGGCATTTCGATCTCATTTGCCTTTTTGTTTAATTTTTGTATGCACAAGCGCTGTGGTGAATCACAACGGAACGAGCTTATTAATGGCTCCTGAATATAATGTGTTTAATATAATTGAATCTTTCGCTGTTCTTGCTTTCCCCTCCACAACACTCGGAGGAGAAAGTTATCAAAGCCTATGCGATACAGAGAGAAGTGGCATGACTGTGCATTTTATTTAATTTCCTTTCACTTAAATCATTCTCATGTTATGGTCCATAACTGACAAATGACAGACATAATATACACAGACACTCCTTTCTGTAAGCAAATCACATTAAAGAGTGAAATGGTTAATGAACAGCATGAAAAACCATATTGCTTATACTGGATGCATTAGAGAAATTATTATTCATTCATTCATTCATTCATTTTCATTTCGGCTTAGTCCCTTCATTAATCTGGGGTTGCCACAGCGGAATGAACTGCCAACTAATCCAGCATATGTTTTTACGCAGCGGATGCCCTTCCAGCTGCAACCCATCACTGGGAAACATCCACACACACCCATTTACACACATACACTACGGACAATTTAGCTTACCCAATTCACCTGTAGCGCATGTCTTTGGACTTGTGGGGGAAACCGGAGCACCCGGAGGAAACCCACACAAACACGGGGAGAACATGCAAACTCCACACAGAAATGCCAACTGACCCAGCCGGGGCTCGAACCAGCGACCTTCTTGCTGTGAGGCGAACGTGCTATCCACTGCGCCACCGTGAGGCCCCGAAATTATTATTATTTAAAAATACTTAATGCTGAAATAAATATAAAGGGTTAAACATATCAAATTAGTGTAAGATGATTATCTTAACATATGCAAAAACAAAATGATATAACAGTAAACTTGGTGACTGTAAATATTGCTTATACTGGATGCATTAGAGAAATTATTATTATTTTTACTTAAAAATACTTAATGCTGAAATAAATATAAAGGGTTAAACATATCAAGTTAGTGTAAGATGATTATCTTAACATGTGCAAAAACAAAATTATATAATATTAAACTTGGTGAGGGGCCATTCAGAATGGTTTTCCATGTTTTTTTAATATTTACAGTCACCAAGTTCATTCATTCATTTTCATTTCGGCTTAGTCCCTTGATTAATCTGGGGTCGCCCACAGTGGAATGAACCACCAACTTATCCAGCATATATTTTACGCAGCGGATGCCCTTCCAGCTGCAACCCATCTCTGGGAAACATCCATACACACCCATTCACACTCATACACTACGGACAAATTAGCTTACCCAATTCACCTATACCGCATGTCTTTGGACTTGTGGGGGAAACCGGAGCACCCGGAGGAAACCCACGTCAACACGGGGAGAACATGCAAACTCCACATAGAAACGCCAACTGACCCAGCCGAGGCTCGAACCAGCGACCTTCTTGCTGTGAGGCGAACGTGCTACCCACTATGCCACTGTGAGGCCATGATTATAATCATATTGCTAATTTGAAAAAAATCTGAATTACTGTTAATAACAAAATGCAAACAAGCAAATATATGCATGAAGCACCATTATGCCATTTCTCAAAAATTCAGCTCAAAAATACTCATGTTATATATATATAATATATATAATAGCAGAACTTGTGAAGGAAAACAGCGTCACAAAAAGTTCCACCAATCAGAGAATCACAGCAAACAAAGCATGCTATGTAACTCCTCCCACAAAGCACCACATGTGATGTAATTGAGTCTCTATGAGCTGTCAAATTTGCAATAAGCCCAAAATAGCCTACATTTCTTTCATGAATACAACCAACACATTTCTCAGTCATTTTTAATTGCCGTCATTAAAGCAGTTAAGCACACAATCTTTTGTCAGATTTTGAGTTACTTCAATTTTTTAAAATCCCTGTGGTAAAGATGAATGGCAAAATAATTCAGCACTGCTGAGAAAGACGGACAGCCACTAATGCACTCTGTTATAATTACACATTATCAGTCATTCACAATATGACCAGGAACTTGCATTAAGATTTCAAGTTGATTTAAAGTGATAGATCACCCAAAAAGGACAATTTACTCCCCCTCAAATGGTTATAAACCTTTATGAGTTTCTTTCTTCTGTTGAACACAAAAGAAGATATTTTGAAGAATGCTGAAAATGGGTAACCATTGACTTCCATTGTGGGAAAAAAGTAATTCTATGGAAGTCAGTGGTTACAGGTTTCCTGCTTTATTCAAAATATAAATGTTTAAATCAAGGGTGAGTAAATAATGACAGACTTTTCATTTTTGGTTGAACTGTGCCTTAAAGCAGTTAAGCACACAATCTTTTTGTCTGATTTTGATTTGCTTAAATATTTTTTTAAGAATCCCTGTTGTAAAGATGAATGGCAAAATAATTCAGCACTGCTGAGAAAGACGGACAGCCACTAATGCACTCTGTTATAATTACACATTATCAGTCACTCACAATATGACCAGGAACTTGCATTAAGATTTCAAGTTGATTTAAAGTGATAGATCACCCCAAAATGACAATTTACTCACTCTCAAGTGGTTATAAACCTTTATGAGTTTCTGTTGAACACAAAAGAAGATATTTTGAAGAATGCTGAAAACGGGTAACCATTGACTTCCATTGTGGGAAAAACAAATACTATGGACGTCAATGTCACAGGTTTCCTGCTTTCTTTAAAATATCATCTTTTCTATGTTCAACAGGAGAAAAAAAACGCATAAATGTTTGAAAAATGTACAGGCTGAGCAAATAATGACAGAAATTTTATTTTTAGTTGAACTGTGCACACCTCTTTCGATTTACTTCATTTATTTATTTTCTAAATCCCTGTAGGAAAGATGAATGGCAAAATAATTCAGCACTGCTGAAAAAACAGACATCCACTAAAACACTCTGTTGAAACTGTATCAATCTTTCACAATATGACCATAAACTTGCATTACGTTTTCAAGAAGGGGTAGATCACGAATGAAAATCCACTGTTTACTCTGGTTCCAAACCTTTATGAGTTTCTTTCTTTTGTTGAACACTAAAGAAGATATTTTGAAGAAAGCTGACAACATACTGACTTTCATAGTAGTAAAAACAAATACTATTGAAATCAATGGTTTCCAGCTTTCTTCGAAATATCTTCTTTAGTGTTCAACAGAAGAAAGAAACTCATAAAGGTTAGGAACAAGTGTAGGATGAATAAATAATGACAGAACATTCGTTTTTGGTTAACCTCTGCCTCTAAAGCAGTTAAGCATATTTTCGTCAGATTATGATTTATTTAAGTTATCAATCTTTCACAATATGACCAGGAACGTGTAAGATTTAAATGATCATCCAAATGCACTCACTATTTACTCACTTAAAAGTTTCTTTATTCTGTTGAACACAATGGAATATATTTTGAAGAAAGATGAAAACCATGGCTGCACGGTGGCGCAGTGGGTAGCACGATCGCCTCACAGCAAGAAGGTCGCTGGTTCGAGCCTCGGCTGGGTCAGTTGGCATTTCTGTGTGGAGTTTGCATGTTCTCCCCGTGGGTTTCCTCCGGGTGCTCCGGTTTCCCCCACAAGTCCAAAGACATGCGCTACAGGTGAATTGGGTAGGCTAAATTGTCCGTAGTGTATGTGTGTGAATGAGTGAGTGTGGATGTTTCCCAGAGATGGGTTGCAGCTGGAAGGGCACCGGTTTTCAACTTTCTTCACAATATCTTATTCTGTGTTCAACAGAAGAAAGAAACTCATAAAGGTTTATAACCACTTGTGAAGGGTGAGTGAATAATGACAGAATCTTCATTTTTGGGAGAACTATCCCTTTAAAGACACATATATATGCACTTGTTCATCACAGGCTTTCACATCAGTCCGTGAACAAACCAAACAGGCAGAACATACAGTGTACACGTCCCGCTGGGTCTACCGCAAGCATCTTCCCTTTGACATTGATAAATGCAACTTTCTTTCAGGATTATCTGGCTGACAGTGATGCCGAGCGTGGCACGCTCATTCTCAATGCCTGCTGCACTGCCATGTTATTGGGGCGGGGGGTGGAAAAGTCTGCTCTGGGCATCTGGCACTGAAAACCAGCTCCTGAGAGAAGAAAATGCATAAGACCGGAGGGTGCAGGAAAAGGAGGAGGAGGTTATGTGGGCTGCTACCCAGGAGTCTGCTCTGTCAGTATAATTCTGCTCCGGCACTAAGAACAAAACCTGCATTACCTCGGGGAAAAGAAATCAACCAACACCTGCTTAGGAAAGAGAGAGAGAGAGAGAGAGAGAGAGAGAGAGAGAGAGAGAGAGAGAGAGAGAGAGAGAGAGAGAGAGAGAGAGAGGGAGAGAGAGAGAGAGAGAGAGAGAGAGAGAGAGAGAGAGAGAGAGAGAGAGAGAGCTTCAGGGTTTAAGGGAGGGGTAAGGAGCATGCAGCGGCAGCCTGTCAGGACATGGCAAGAGATGGAGAGAAAAAGAGACGCAGGAGAATTAAAGAGCCAAAGAGAGAGAGAGAGAGAGAGAGAGAGAGAGAGGGAGAGAGAGAGAGAGAGAGAGAGAGAGAGAGAGAGAGAGACATGCACAGATAGAAGATAAAGATAGACAAAAAAAATATATATAGAAATAAAAGATAGAAATAAGTTAAATCCATATTGTTTGGTGAAAATACTAGTGCCCTTTCGCACAGTACTGTAGTATATAGCATACATATTGTGCACACTAAGCACATTTTCTGTATGCAAAACGCACTAGGGAGTCATTCAAACACTGTGTAGCTCTGAAATACAGCTTGTAATACTGCATCAAACATTGCAATGGCCTTCATTTGATCTTTGATCACAAACCAGAAATGTCATCAGGTGTCATTTTACGTAGTACATCGTAAAAATGATCTGCAAATTAGCCTTTTTTCATATTTTGTGATTCATGTTTCATATTTTCCCCAGTTCATTTATGCTTTTGACTTGCATTATGGGGCCTTGATCTTTTTTTCCGACAACTTTTAACCTTGAAATTTGTAAAAAGTGACTTTTATGAACATTTTGAATAGTTTGCAGTGCTCTATTGTCTGGGTTGGTGTTGTATATTACACTACAAAAAACTTGTAATACACTACCAGTACATTTTCAGCTATTTTACACACTTATTTCTCAATGTGTTATGACTTATACATTATATTATTTTAACATGTCAATAAAAGTCACTTTGTTAAACTGTTAAAATCAGACAAGATTTTCAACCAAAGGACAGCATACTACTCAGTATTTCAGCAGTATACAGTATATACAGTGCACCGTGCATATTAAGCACATTTCCATATGCACACAAGAGCAAAATAAGGCACCCAAAAAAATGAGCTTAATCCCACAATGCAATGTTCTGGACTTAAGCCTCCATTTCAATCATGACAAATGAACCGTAACCACTTGCATGAGCTGCATACTGTGAACTGTTACAATTTCTGCAACACGTAGGATGCATATTGATCATGCCAAGCAAAATTGGTGAACAAAGACATTTAGAGGCACACTGTAAAAAAATTGCCCTGTAAATCAACAGTTGCCAGCAATGTACTGCTAATTTACAGTACTTTACCATGAAAATACATGGACTGAATTTATACTCAAGTGAACTCATTTATTTTAAGGCCGCTGGTTCGAGTCCTGACTGGGTCAGTTGGCATTTCTGTGTGGAGTTTACATGTTCTCCCCGTGTTCACGTGGGTTTCCTCCGGGTGCTCCGGTTTCCCCCACAGTCCAAACCTATGCGCTATAGGTGAATTGAATAAACTAAATTGTCTGTAGTGTATGTGTGTGAATGAGTGTGTATGGGTGTTTCCCAGTACTGGGTTGCAGCTGGAAGGGCATCCGCTGTGTAAAACATATGCTGGATAAGCTGGTGGTTCTGTCTCCTGTGGCGTCCCCTGATGAATAAAGGGACTAAGCCGAAGGAAAATGAATGAATGAATATAACAAAATAGTTTTGTATAGTTTTGTTTCTATGTATGTGTGTGTATTACAGATACATAATAAACATATACATACACACACACAAACTTTTGGACTTTTGGATGTGATTAATTGCAATAAATCTTTGCCCAGCACTATTAAAAACATCACTGTTTCAAACTTTTCAACACTTAAAGTTGTTTGAGGAAAGATCAAGCTCCCATAATGCATTTCGAAAGCATAAATAAATGATGAATCCCAAATAGGGCCTAACAGTGGCGCAGTGGGTAGCACGTTCGCCTCACAGCAAGAAGGTCGCTGGTTCGAGCCTCGGCTGGGTCAGTTGGCGTTTCTGTGTGGAGTTTGCATGTTCTCCCAGTGTTGGCGTGGGTTTCCTCCGGGTGCTCGGTTTCCCCCACAAGTCCAAAGACATGCAGTACAGGTGAATTGGGTAGGCTAAATTGTCCGTAGTGTATGAGTGTGAATGGGTGTGTATGGATGTTTCCCAGAGATGGGTTCAGCTGGAAGGGCATCCGCTGCATAAAACATATGCTGGATAAGTTGGCGGTTCATTCCGCTGTGGCGACCCCAGATTAATAAAGGGACTAAGCCGAAATGAAAATGAATGAATGAATCCCAAATAAAGAAAAACTGTCATTTACGGCTCTACAGTGCAGGCCTACATATATGCGAGGGTAAACATCTTACAGTGTTTAATTTTTAATACCGCAAGCGTTATTATGGTTGTTCGCTGCTCGTCACGTCACACAATAAGACTCTTAAAGCCGATGCGTGTTTGAAGGCCAAGTGCTCAACACTGATCTTCAACATAATTCTCCTCATGAAACTTCAAACACAAGCGCTGCCACTCCAGAAGCCCGCCTGAGCTGCGAGTGTTCCCTGGCTGTCTTCCATACGATGTGCTCGTCTTGTTGTTGTTGTTTTGCTTCTGCCTTCTGCTGGTTTTGTTTTTTGTTTTTTTTTGCACGGATGAGACGAAACACTTGGCGTTGCGACGGCGGCTCGGTTACACAAGCGTGCGCTTCCCTCGATGACTGCATTAGCTGAAGCAGACTTTCTCAGATGCACATTCAGCCAAGTGGCCCTCAGAAGACAGCCGTCGAGAGGCAAACACCATGGCATGCTTTTTGTGTTTTATTTTTTTGCTGTTGAGGCGAAGGCGCATTAAAGGGCAGCGATCGATGCAGAGCCATTTAATCTGCTCTCAGATCCTGGCTTAGTGCGGCTGGGCAATTGGGAGATCACAATTCCTGCTGCCCTCATCTTTTCGGGACGAGAGACGTATCAATGTTTCACAGCCTGGATGCGGATTTTGCACGGGTATCTGAGCAGTCGTGCCCACGGGCGATGATCTCATTGCCTATGGGCAGCGGTATAGTCTATGCATGGACAGAAATGGGCTGAATGAAAAATGACACATTTACACTCCAGTCGATTTTTGCTTGTAAAAATAGCAGAGGAAACTGAATGCTGGTAATGTGAAGAGCTTAGACTCTGTAAACTGTGCTGTTCGCTCAATGACATCTCTTCTCTGATTGGTGGACTATGCTCTTCCCTTATTAATGACATCTCTTCTCTGATTGGTGGACTAAGCTGTTCCTCATTAACATATTTTCTCTAATTGGTGGACTATACTGTTCCCTCGTTAACATCTCTTCTCTGATTGGTGGAGTATGCTGTTCACTCATTAACATCTTTTCTCTGATTGGTGGACTATGCTGTTCCCTCATTAACGACATTGCTTCTCTGATTGGTAAACTATGCTGTTCCCTCATTAACATCTCTTCTCTGATTGGTGGACTATGCTAATCCCTCATTAATGACATCTTTTCTCTGATTGGTGGACTAAGCTGTTCCTTCATTAACATCTCTTCTCTGATTGGTGGACTATACTGTTCCCTCGTTAACGTCTCTTCTCTGATTAGTGGACTATGCTGTTCCCTCATTAACGCCATTGCTTCTCTGATTGGTAAACTATGCTGTTCCCTCATTAACAACTCTTCTCTGATTGGTGGACTATGCTGTTCCCTCATTAACATCTCTTCACTGACTGGTGGACTATGCAATTCCCTCATTAACATCTCTTTTTGATTGGTGGATTATGATGTTCCCTCATTAACATCTCTTCTCTGATTGGTGGACTATACTGTTCCCTCATTAACATCTTTTCTCTGATTGGTGGACTATGCTGTTCCCTCATTAACATATCTTTTCTGATTGGTGGACTATGCTGTTCCCTCATTAACGACATCTCTTCTTTGATTGGTAAACTATGATGTTCCCTCATTAACATATCTTCTCTGATTGGTGGAATATGCTGTTCCCTTGTTAACAAAATCTCTTCTCTGATTGGTAAACTATGATGTTCCTTCATTAACATCTCTTCACTGATTGGTGGACTATACTGTTTCCTAATTAACATCTCTTCTCTGATTAGTGGACTATACTGTTCCCTCATTAACATCTCTTCACTGATTGGTGGACTATGTGGTCCCCTTATTAACAACATCTCTTCTCTGA
>CAIGQW010052695.1:2309209-2327519 GCA_903798125.1 Danio choprae
ATAATAATAATAATAATAATAATAATAATAATAATAATAATAATAATTTTAATTATTAACAATAATACTAACAAAAACAACAACTACAACAATAATAATATTAAAACAATTACTATTAAATAATAACAAAAATTATAATATAAAAATAATATAATAATAATATAAACATTATTAAATAATAATATACAATTATTATCATTATTATTATTATTATTATTATTATTATTATTATTATCTAATTAATTTAAAATGATTTACCTTTGAACTAATATTTTCAGCATAAAATAAAATAGCACCGTTAGGATTTTTTACATGACAATAACAAACACACAAACAAACAAACTACTGAACTACCATAAAAATGCTGTAATGAATTATGACATACAACAGGGATACAATAATTGATCGATTTATGCTTAAATTGAAGTTTATGTTGTCACAAAATCAAAAATAAGAATTAATAATTTCATCAAATAACATTTTAGGACCATTGAATTCAACACCATTGAACACAAACTTCCCCTATATTACACTATACTATACTATACTATACTATACTATACTATACTATACTATACTACACTATACTAACAATCACAAATATGTTTTGAATGGCAAGTTATCTAAAATGTTATATATAAATATGCAAATAAGGCATTATTTAATGCATACATTTCCAGCCCAAACAAGTTTTTGTTTCAATAAAATCCTGTATTTAATCAGGCGAGCGACACGGTGGCGCAGTGGATAGCGATATCGCCTCAAAGCAAGAAGGTCGCTAGTTCGAGCCTCGACTGGCTCAGTTGACATTTCTGTGTGGAGTTTGCATGTTCTCCCCGTGTTCACGTGGGTTTCCTCCGGGTGCTCCAGTTTCCCCCACAGTCCAAACACATATGCTGTAGGTGAATTGGGTAAGCTAAATTGTCCGTGATGTATGTCCTGGTCCTCTAGGCCAGGTTGGGGATTGACTGTTGGGCTAGCAACCCACCTCATAAAAAACAAAAACTAGATGTTATGAAACACCAACATGGTGCGGCTGAATATCAACTTCGATATAAATGGCCCTGGGAGTAAGTAAGTGTATAATCAGTCAAATTATGTATGAAGTCTCTGTAAAAACCTTCAGAATCCCCCCCCAAAAAATAAATAAATAAATAAATGGGGGAGTCTGGTGTATGTAAGCACTGCTGAAGTGGAGATTTATCAAAGTCAAAGCAAGAGATAAAAACTCATTTAGAAAACGGCCTTTAAAAAAATGTGTTGTAATTGAAATCCACAGACACAAACTGATCAAGTGCGACAAATGACTGAAAGTGCACTTTGAATGTTTTTCTTAAAGGGGACCTATTAAGCCCCCTTTTCCAAGATGTAAAATAAGTCTCTGATGTCCCTAGAGAGTGTGTGTGTGTGTGTGTGTGTGAGATGTTTCAGCTCAAAATACCACACAGATAATGTTGTTTAACTCTCCAAAATTAATCTTTTAGGCTTTAATCCTATTTGTGCCGTTTCGGTGACTGTCGCTTTAAATTCAAATGAGATTGTGCTCTTTTCAATAGAGGGCGGAGCTACAACTGCCTATGTGTCAGCATAGTGGCAGATTCTAAATCAAGATTAACATCCTATGCTAATGAGATGGTCACTAATGGGCGGGGCTTTCCCCTTCTGATGACACGTGCAAAGGGAGAATGTCAATCAAAGTGTTTCTGCAGACTGTCTTTATGAAGTCTGATTATCAAAAATAAAATGAATACATTTTTTACCATTGGAAGCTGGTTATATTCACACACTGTTGCCACACAACTGTGCTTAAACTCCTTAGAAAAGTGATTTTTGCATAATAGGTGCCCTTTAAATTCGACCACACTTCACGAAAAGCCAAAAGGCACTAAATCTGACAACTGACAGGTGAATCAAACAGAAGCACAGCTTTTGCCTTCAGAGTCTGGCTTTAACTGATGGTAAAAATGAACTTTCGTTAATAATAAAACAGTGGAATAAATTGGCTGGAGATGAATTGTTTGTTTCAGGGTTTATAAATGATTCCAATCAGCTGTTTTAGCACTAAATTCCCAAAAGCAGAGGGCAGTGCATAAAGCCGGCCGGATAATGAGCCGGTCCTTGAATTTAAATGGCCTGTGATCAGAGCTTTAATGAAGACGGTCAAAAATTCGGCCTGCGAGGCATTCTCAAGCAGTCCAGTTTTATTTTTATTATATATTTTTTTGTTTTCTAACAGGGCGAAAGACTTCCAATGATAAACGTAGGATTGGACCCAAAGCAGATTCATTCCTGTTGGAGGACTGACTGGGGGGTGTAATTATTTTGGCTCATATCGCAGTAAGACTAAAATTGAGGGCACAATGGTATCAAGCAAATATGGTCATCTGTCTGCAAAGCTCCGTACGGCAGATAAAAAAAGAAACCCGCCTGTGTTTGCTTAGATGGTTCTGGCCTGCCGCTCCGCCAACAACCTGCTTGAGATGCATTTTGAACATGTTTTCCTTCCTTTGGCCTGGAAGAATTATTTCCAATATTTTGCATTCTGATAATAACAGGGTCAAAGTCGAGACTCGAGATTAAAGTAAACTTGCAAAAGTACATTGATAAAAGCCTTTTAAATACAGCAAGGAATTTTTCACAGTATTTCCTATAATATTTTTTCTTCTGGAGAAAGTCTTATTTGTTTGATTTCGGCTACAATAAATGCAGTTTTTAATTTTTTTAAAACCAATTTAAGGTCAATATTATTAGCCCCCTTAATTAATATTTGTTTTGGATTGTCTACAGAACAAACCACTGTTATACAATGACTTGCCTAATTACCCTAACTTGCCCAATTAACCTAATTAAGCCTTTAAATGTCACTTTAAGCTGAATACTAGTATCTTGAAAAATATCTAATAAAATATTATGCACTGTCCTCATATTAGAAATGAGTTATTAAATCTATTATGTTTAGAAATGTGTTAAAAAAATTCTCTCTGATAAACAGAACTTGGGGAAAATATAAAAGAGTTAAAGTTTAACAGGAGGGCTAATAATTCTGACTTCATCTGTACATTTAAATGAAACAGTGTGCTTATTTTATACTGTACTTATTCAAATATGCAAAAGTAAAAAACTTGGGGCAGCACCGTGGCGCAGTGGGTAGCACAATCGCCTCACAGCAAGAAGGTCGCTGGTTCGAGCCTCAGCTGGATCAGTTGGCGTTTCTGTGTGGAGTTTGCATGTTCTCCCCGTGTTCGTGGGTTTGCTCCAGGTGCTCCGGTTTCCCCCACAGTCCAAACACATGCGCTATAGGTAAATTGGGTAAGCTAAATTGTCCGTAGTGTATGTGTGTATGGATGTTTCCCAGTGATGGGTTGCAGCTGGAAGGGCATCCGCTGCGTAAAACATGTGCTGGATAAGTTGGCGGTTCATTCCGCTGTGGCGACCCCAGATTAATAAAGGGACTAAGCCGAAATGAAATTGAATGAATGAATGAATATTATGATTATGATTATTATTATTATTATTATTGGTAATAAAAGTAGTAATGACTGGAGTAATAATTTCATTTGAAACTACATACAATAAGAAAGCAGTTATTTAACATTTGAATAAATATTTAACAATTTAACTTTTTTTTTACATTTAATAAATGCTGCCTTGATGTACAGAATAATTTTAATATAAAAAAAAACATGAAAAAAAAACTGACCGCCAAACCTTTGACCCGTAGTGTATAACGATTTAAAATGACAAGTAATGAGTATTTTGGGCCAAACTATGATCCTTAAATAGTCTTTGTTTAATGTCATCTAGGGGCCTCACGGTGGCGCAGTGGATAGCACGTTCGTCTCACAGCAAGAAGGTCGCTGGTTCGAGCCAGTTGGCATTTCTGTGTGGAGTTTGCATGTTCTCCCCATGTTGGCGTGGGTTTCCTTGGGGTGCTCCAATTTCCCCCACAGTTCAAACACATATGGTGTAGGTGAATTGGGTAAGCTAAATTGTCCGTGATGTCCTCCAGGCCAGGTTGGAGATTGAGTGTTGGGCTAGCAACCCACCTCATAAAAAAAAAACCTAGATGTTATGAAACACCAACATGGTGTTGGCGTGGGTTTCCGAAATGAAAATGAATGGATGAATAATGTCGTCTAATGATTCCTACTCTAAAAGTGCCTGATACAATTTTTGATTTTGACATTTTAGTCCACTGTAAAAACATGATTAATTTTACAGAAATAATAACATTAAATAAGAATCGAATGTAAAAACCTTCATTTTAAGACGTGGAACACTTTCATTGTTTTCATGCTTAACATATAAATAAAAATACAAAGTTACAAACATTAATAATTTAAGTTACCAGTTTCAGACTGAAAAAAATCTACCTAATCCTTGTTGAACAATACTTTTAACTCTAATGCCCCTAAAAAAACCTCTAAAAGATGCTCAAGGAAAAGAGATTTTACATAAACAGTTTTTCCTCAGTTTTTAACTCATTAATTAATAATAAACTTGATTTTTCGAGGTCTAAGAATAATACCATTAAAATATTGTAAGCATAAGATATATCTTGATCCTCATGAACAATTTTCCAAACAAAAGATGTAGTCTGAAGCTTAATTTAGCCTGTTTATACCCTTTTTTCTGTAGCCAATTGGAAAAAATAGTAACGTATTTATATATACATTGTACTTTATACATACATGTGGAGAAAAAGCAGCGCTGTTTTACCGTTTTTTTTTTTTTCTTAAGATGGCTTATATTATTGTCCTTACCTTACTTATATTATTGTCCTTGTCCACATTGTTAAAAGAAAAAACAACCAAAAATGGCTTTTATTCTAGTCAAACTAAAAGAATAAGACTTTCCTCAGAAGAAACAAATATAATAGGAAATACTGTGAAGATTCCCTTTCTTTATTAAACAGCGATTGGGAAATATTTGAAAGAGACATTAAATAATTATGCCATCAACTGTATATCACAGAAAACCCAAAATATCTCAATGTCAGTGTTTTTCCAATACCGTGGCACCCTATTTCACTTTGATATTTTCAATCTTGTGCAACAGGAAAATGGACGGCGCGTGGCATGATATACATAACAATTGACAACTTTGAGCCGGCGGGGTTGGGCCAGGGTTGCAGTAAAAGGAGGAACGCTAGTAATCCATCAGCGCTGAGGTCTGATGCCAATAAATCACATCAGTCGGGATCGCAGGAGCTCTTACTCATGCAGCTGTTGACGTGACAGACGGTTCGGCCTGCAGAGCTCCTGGAGGATCAGTGAGCAGAAACACCCCTCTGATCCTCATCACATCTGTGTCAACACCTCTCCGCTCCTCACCACTGACAATGAAGGAAGTGTAAGAACGTATATTATCATATGCATTTGTTTTATTGCAAAATATGTCTTTTTCAATAGCGGCACGGTGGCTCAGTGGTAAGCGCTGTCTCCTCACAGCAAGAAGGTCGCTAGTTTGAGTCCCGGCTGGGTCAGTTGACATTTCTCTGTGGAGTTTGTTCTTCCCATGTTCACGTGGGTTTCCTCCGGGTGTTCCGGTTTCCCCCACAGTCCAAACACGTGCACTGTAGGTCAATTGGATTAACTAAAATGGCCGTAGTGTTTGAGTGTGTTTGAATGTGAGAGTGTATGGGTGTTTCATAGTACCTGATTGCGGCTGGAAGGGCATCCAATGTGTAAAACATATGTCGGAATAGTTGGCGGTTCATTCCACTGTGGCAACCCCTGATAAATAAGGGACTAAGCCAAAGGAAAATGAATGAATGAATGAATGAATGTCTTTTCCACCATAAAGTCCCACACAGATGCTGACAAAGATCAGAGCCTGGCTAAGATGTGTGTGGACTTTGGGGGTTTTACGATGTGGTCACATGTGATCACAATAAAGCATTGGATTAAGAGACAAAATTGGATTGTATTTGCTCTTTCTCTTTTCCTGCTCTGCCCTTATATCCGTTTTTGGTATAAGAGCGCAGAGGAATGGTTTGACTAGAAACGTACAGTTTTTCACTATCATACTGATAAGGTTTTTAACGTTATCATTCGGCAGAACTAGTCATTCAGTCATTCGGCAGAACTACAGTTCGAATCGCTGTAGTTAAATCCTATTCCTACAGAAGCCTCCATTCTAGTGATGGAAAGTTTGGATCCTTTCCGGGAACTGGATCTTTCGGACAGTTCGTTTCAATGAACCGGTTTAAAAAAGCACGATGATGTAATGACAATCCTCCCATGTTAGTGAGATGCAATTGTCCCATGCTATGCATTTGTACTTCAGTGTTTTGTTTGTGCTGCTCTGCAATAACACTTCAGAAACGCTAGCTGGCAGTGGGGTTTCTATGTTCCTCTGTGGCAAATTTCTTCACGGGGGGTTTGTTTACACCGGGAAAAACCTGAAATGTTACTTTACTGTACATGTATCTCAAACTCGCTCATTCAGAGGTGGGAAGTGCATCTTTAATGAGAGTAAATACAAAACAAAAGTATCTGTATCAGGGCGGTGCTGTGGCACAGTGGGTAGTGTTTTTGCCTCACAGCTAGAAGGTCGCTGGTTCGAGCCTCGGTTGGGTGAGTTGGCATTTCTGTGTGGAGTTTGCATGTTCTCCCCAAGTTGTCGTGGGTTTCCTCCGGGTGGTCCGGTTTCCCACACAAGTCCAAAGACATGCGGTATAGGTGAATTGGGTGGGCTAAATTGTCCGTAGTGTATATGTGTGAATGAGAGTGTATGGGTGTTTCCCAGTGATGGGTTGCAGCTGGAAGGACATCCGCTGCGTAAAACATATGCTGGATAAGTTGGCGGCTCATTCCGCTGTGGCGACCCCTGATTAATAAAGGGACTAAGCCGAAAAAAAATGAATGAATGAGTATCCGTATCTGTAGCTCCTCCACAGGACTCCACATGTTAAACACTCACGCCAATGGGCTCGTTCCTCTCCCACAGCTCTTGGCCCCGCTCACTCTCATCACCGCTACCAAGACGACCAGTGTTTGAATTATACTGTGGACTTTGGGGAGCCCACTTTTTTATAACCGGGTGGAGGGATCTTGAGCGTGCCTCATTGCAACACCGACTTGCATATGTAGCCTAACACTTACAGGATTCCTGTCCTTAAACATGCAAATATGAACAAATATGCATTTTATTGAACTAATTATTATTATTGGCTAAATGAACAAAACATCTGATAGTTTCGGTTCACTTTCTCAATAAAAAACACTTGCTAACCCTACATTAACTTTCTTTGACCCATGAAAATATATTTTGAGGGCTTTATTTTTATATGCACTAGATGCAGAAGTATAAATCAGTCTTAAGGATGAAAAGGCTAATAAATAAATATATTTTAAATAAATATGATCAATTTCCACACATGAACGAGGCTTGAATCTTATCTGAGTAAATCGGAATCCATGTGATTTTTTCCAGATAACACATACAGTTGAAGTCGGAATTATCAGCCCCCTGAATTATCGGCACCCCTGTATATTCCCCCCCAATTTCTGTTTAACAGAAAACACATTTCTAAACATAACAGTTTTAATAACTCATTTCTAATAACCGATTTCTTTGCCATGATGACAGTACATAATATTTGACTACATATTTTTCAAGATACTATAGATATTCAGCCTAAAGTGACATTTAAAGGCTTAACTAGGTTCAGTAGGCGAGTTAGGGTAATTAGGCAAATTCCCTGTATAACAGTGGTTTGTTCTATAGACAATAGAAAAAAATATTGCTTAAGGGAGCTAATAATATTGACCTTAAAATGGTTTTAAAAAAATTAAAAACTGCTTTTTATTCTAGCCGAAATAAAACAAATAAGACTTTCTCCAGAAGAAAAAATATTATAGGAAATACTGTGAAAAATTCCTGAGTCTGTTAAACATCATTTGGGAAATATTTGAAAAAGAAAAAAAAATTCACAGGAGAGCTAAAAATTTTGACTTCAACTGTACGTAGGCCATGTCCCATCTGTACCACATGGGATAAAAACAGAATTGGGTCACTTGAACCACATGCAGCCTCAGATGAACATACCCTGAACGATGAGATAGACGTGGGCCGTCCGGGGCTGGTTTCTGGCCTGGAAGCTGCATGTGTAGGGTCCCTCGTCCGCCACCATCACTCTCTCAATCCTAATGGAGAAGTCGCTGTTATTGTTGTTCTCCAGAGAGACGCGGGAGTCCAGAGACCACTTATCTGTGCCCGTAAATAAGATGTTGGAGCGGTTCAACCACGCCTTGTGAGTGACCTCCTCGTCTATCTTGCATCTGTAAAAGACAGAGAAGATTGAAAAGAACAGACACAATTGACAAGTTGACTCACTTGATGTGAATAAAAATCAAGGCCGTGAGGGGTAAATGTGTGCTAGTGCCCCTATTATGCTGTTTTTTTTTTTAGATGATACCTGTTATGGCGTGTGTGATGTAGCTGTTTGTGTAGGGAACGTTTCAAAGATCAAAGTGCAGATAAATAGAGTTTAAGTGCAGATAAATGGAGTCATTTTCTTCCAGAAGAAAGGCGTGACTCTGAACTAAAACGAATCTTCAGTAATTCCAGTATTGCTTCCTGCTTAAACCTATACAATAGTGCTGCACGATATTGGAGAAAACATGACATTGCAATATATATTGCGATATGAATACAATTTCACAAGACAACCTATAAAGGCACGATGGCTCAGTGGTTAGCACTGTCGCCTCACAGCAAGAAAGTCACAGGTTCAAGTCCAGGCTGTACCAGTTGGCACTTCTGTGTGGAGTTTGCATGTTCTCCTCCTGTTGGCGTGTGGTTTCCTCCGGGTGCTCCAGTTTCCCCCACAGTCCAAAGACATGCGCTATAAATAAATTGGGTAAACAAAATTGGCCTTTGTGAGAGTGTATAGGTGTTTCCCAGTACTGGGTTGCAGCTGGAAGGTCATCCGCTGCGTAAAACATATGCCGGAATAGTTGGTGGTTCATTCCGCTGTGGCGACCCCTGATAAATAAGGGACTAAATAAGGAAATAGAACGAATGAAAGACAACTTATAACTCTACTTTTGAAAGAATTCATCATTTTAAATTGATTGGGATTATTTTGTAGGAGAGCATCTGCATCAGATTTAATGAACAAAGGTTAATACAGCTGAACAGATGCAGATGAAATAAACCATGCTTTATGGCTTTCTGTGAAATCTAACGGTATCCTGGTACAGAAATTCAATAATCATATGTAAAATAACACTGTATCGTCATAGTCTTCATTTTATAATTAATTAATACAATTAATCTTTGTTAAAGCTTCAAACTTTGTAACGTATTCATTCATTCATTCATTTTCTTTTCGGCTTAGTCCCTTTATTAATCGGGGGTCGTCACAGCGGAATGAACCGCCAACTTATCCAGCATATGTTTTATGCAGCGGATGCCTCTCCAGCTGCAACCCATCACTGGGAAACATCCATACACACTCATTCACACACACACATACACTACGGACAATTTAGCTTACCCAATTCCCCTATAGCACGTCTTTGGACTTGTGTAGGAAACCGGAGCACCTGGAGGAAACCCACGTGAACTTGGGGAGAACATGCAAACTCCACACAGAAATGCCAACTGACCCAACTGAGCCTCGAAGCAGCGACCTTCTTGCTGTGAGGCGATCGTGCTACCCACTGCACCACCGTGACACCCCCATTTTGGACACTCATTTTCAAACACATTTTTATAGATTTTTTTTTTTACTAGATAAAACAAAGATTAAAGTGTTTTTTGACCTTGTGGAACCTTTAAAACAGCCCAATTTTTCATTTTTGGACTGTGCATCAATCCACAAAGCCTTATTTTCATTTGTTTTAAAGGAACACTCCACTTTTTTCACTTAAAAAAAAATAGACTGTTCCTTTAAATAAAAATAAGTCATCTCCAGATTAAGTTTCAAGGCTGAGGACTCCAATGTCACCGAACAAGTGCCAGTATGAAACTCTGCGTGAAACTTTCTGTGTGAATGTTTCTTTTGTAATTGTCACAACTCGCTTATAAGGTCTGGATCATTAACCAGCTCATTACGTGACTAATCAGACCAGTGCTGATTGCTTTAAGACCGTACAGAGCCAGAAAAAAACCCAAAAGACGAAATAAAACAGGGAGTGATTACACCAGAACCCAAAAATTACACCAGAATCTAAAAATGCATTTATACACGATCAAATGAACATGGATAAAGCGCTCTACGTTTGCCTCAGGGTATCAAATGTGCTTTATTCAATGTATGGCAATAAAACGGTTAACAATGAAAAGATGGCTTTGAATGAACCCATAAAAAGCTTTTGTCCCAATGTCCTGGCAGTCGTGTTCAAATCTTTTTCTGGCACTGTACGCGTTGCGGAGGATGCATTTTTTTATTTTGCTCTGGAGATCTGCCCTCAAAAAAAAAAGCTCTTTTCCTCATCCAGAAAGTGATTCACATTTGTTAGTGAGTAAGCCCTATTTTAGAGCATTTAGACTTATATAAATTATTTGTCATGAGGCAATATGTTTCATACTTTGAAGCATCATTGCGTGGGAGCGGATTGGATGTGAGTGCTATAATGGACACTGCAGTTTTGATACGCTTTTTACAATTTTATTTAATATTTTTATTTATATTTTTATTCCTGATAAATTAGAGGCTAAGCTGAAGGAAAATGAATGAATGAATGAATGAATGAATGAATGAATGTTTAAAAAGTGATAGAAGTTATTCTATTTTTCGCTATGTATTTTAGTTATTTTTATTACATTGTTTTGCAGTTAGCAGGATTATTATTTATTTATTTATTGCAGTTATTTAAACATTTTTAGAATATGTATTTAAATATTATAATTAGAGTAATATAACATATAGATATATTTAAATATAAAAAATATATTATTATATTGGGCCTCACGGTGGCGCAGTTGGTAGCTCGTTTGCCTCACAGCAAGAAGGTCGCTGGTTCGAGCCTCGGCTGGGTCAGTTGGCGTTTCTGTGTGGAGTTTGCATGTTCTCCCCGTGTTGGCGTGGGTTTCCTCCGGGTGCTCCGGTTTCCCCCATAAGTCCAAAGACATGCGGTACAGGTGAATTGGGTAAGCTAAATTGTGCGTAGTGTATGAGTGTGAATGAGAGTGTGTGGATGTTTCCCAGTGATGGGTTGCAGCTGGAAGGGCATCCGCTGCGTAAAACATATGCTGGATAAGTTGGCGGTTCATTCCGCTGTGGCGACCCCAGATTAATAAAGGGACTAAGCCGAAAAGAAAATGAATGAATGAATGAATATTATTATATTATTATTAATATAAAATAGGGCAGCACGGTGGCGGAGTGGATAGCACATTTGCCTCACAGCAAGAAGGTCGCTGGTTCGAACCCCGGCTGGGTCAGTTGGCGTTTCTGTGTGGAGTTTGCATGTTCTCCCCGTGTTTGCGTGGGTTTCCTCCGGGTGCTCCGGTTTCCCCCACAATTCCAAAGACATGTGCTATAGGTGAATTGGGTAAGCTAAATTGTCCCTAGTGTATGAGTGTGTGTGTGAATGAGTGAGTGTGTATGGATGTTTCCCAGAGATGGGTTGCGGCTGGTAGGGCATCAGCTGCGTAATACATATGCTGGATAAGTTGGCGGTTCATTCCGCTGTGGCGACCCCAGATTAATAAAGGGACTAAGCCGAAATGAAAATGAATGAATGAATAATATAAAATATATTATTATATTATTATTAATATAAAATATATTATTAATATAAAATATATTTTATGCTTTAATATCATTAATATCTTAATTGAGATTTTTCAATTATTAAAGAATACTGCAGTTATATATATTTTTTTTTAAAACATAAAGGGTTTACATTTTTTAAATTCATTTTATTGATATATTTACGATAATGCTTATTATTTATGAAATATAATTTAAATAATAAGCATTATCGTAAATATATCAATAAAATGAATTTAAAAAATGTAAACCCTTTATGTTTTAAAAAATATATATATAACTGTATATACACACACACACACAGACACACACAGACACACACACACACACACACACACACACACACACACACACACACACACACACTACTCAGCATGTATGAGTACACCACATCTTGAAAATTAATATTTTTATCCTTTTTTCAGTGAATATGGGTCATATATTTTGGTGGATTTGAACAAAACAAATTTATTAAACAGATATATTTATTAAAATAATATTTTAGTCACTAAACATCTTTAGAAACAGAAAGATAATACATTTAAATTCATGCAAAATGTTGAAAAAAAAATGACAAACTACAAAAGTTCAACAAAGTTTTATACATTTTTTTTGTTTCTCTTGATTTTTGCTCATTTAAATCTTTTTATTTAATATTTTAAAACATATATTCTTCTAACATATATTTGTGTGTGCTAATTTTAGACCGTTATCCGTAAGTTATTTTGTTAGATTAGCTCCAGATTTGGCTTCAGTACTGACTTATCTAATGTATACGCACACATAACCTGTGTGCGTAACCTGTGAGGGGTGTACTCATATATGCTGAGCACTATTTGATAAAGTTAAGGTAAGGTAAAGGTAAGGTAAAGATCGGAAGCTCCAAATGTGACTGTAAACTTATTATGCATCATAAAAGCATCATTTGCACCAAGTCGCCCGATTGCTAATTAAACAGTCGGATTTAAGTGTTTTTGTCAGTAGAAGCCCAAAAGCTTCTCTACACAGTGACTAATTGAGTTTCAAAAAAGACTTTGCAAAAGCTGACAGTGATAAAGATGACTGAAAGCATTTCAAATGAAAAACCCTGCCGTATGAACACAACACACAGTGCTGGAGATGCAGTTAGCTGAAGTCTGTCAGAACACATTCGCTTCTGTGCTCGTAATCGCATCTTTTGCCTGCTGGCATTTGTAAATAATGCACAAATGCAGTTCTGAGCCTGGTCAATTATTTGCATCAAGTATCGCCAGCGTTTAACAGCATGTCTGAGAAGCAGATGTGGGAAGCAACATCAAAAACGGCTAAATAAATAAATAATAAAAGTCGCCGTGGCTAAACAAACGCCACGCGCAGTGAATGCAGCTCCCCTCTAGATGTCACTGCTCTGTTCCGCTCTTTACATTCAGAAATCGTGACACATTTAAGGCTTAAATATCACTCACATTCATGTCAGCTTTGACTTTCAGCGTATCAAACTGTGATATCACATCAATTCCCATTCCCGGAGCAGTTGTGTGGAATAATAATATGGTGCTTTTGAGAATATGAACCCCTGACTGAAGGTTCACGAGTTCAATTGCTGGCTGATAGACTGCAGGCAAACCATTTCTGCCTGGAAACTGACTCACACATGAGAGGAAAATTGAAATGTAAAAAACGAAAAGAAAAGATAATAACATTAGCTAACAATGAACACATTTATTTTCAATAGCTAACCTTAACACATATAAATAAATATTGTAATATATTGTTCATCGTTTCTTCATGTAGTAAGCTCAGTGCTATGTAATTGTGTGTGTGTGTGTGTG
Source organism: Danio choprae (assembly GCA_903798125.1). Lineage (NCBI taxonomy): Eukaryota > Metazoa > Chordata > Actinopteri > Cypriniformes > Danionidae > Danio > Danio choprae. Next base: position 2,322,749 of record CAIGQW010052695.1, read on the forward strand.
TGTGTGTGTGTGTGTGTGTGTGTGTGTATGTGTGTGTGTATTTAAGTGTTTCTTGCAATTATAATATAATATCCAACAATGTTTCTTTATATACAGTTGCAATCAGAATTATTAAACCCCTAAATTATTCGCCCCCCTGTTTATTATTTATATTTATAGAAGATTTTTTCAGCACATTTCTAAACATGATAGTTTTAATAACTCATTTCTAATAACTGATTTATTTTATCTTTGCCATTATGACAGTAAATAATATTTTACTAGATATTTTTCAAGATACTAGTATTCAGCTTAAAGCAACATTTAAAGGCTTAACTAGGTTAATTAGGTTAACTAGGTAGGTTAGGGTAATTAGGCAAGTCATTGTATAACAATGGTTTGTTCTGTAGACTATCGAAAAAATATATAGCTTAAAGGGGCTAATAATATTGACCTTAAAATGGTTTTAAAAAAATTAAAAACAGATTGGAGGAAAGTCCTTACCCCAGGTGGAGGAGTTCAAGTATCTTGGGGTTTTGTTCAAGAGTGAGGGAAGGATGGAACGTCAGATTGACAGGCGGATTGGTGCAGCGGCAGCAGTAATGTGGTTGATGTACCAGTCTGTTGTGGTAAAGAAGGAGCTGAGCCGAAAGGCAAAGCTCTCGATTTACCGGTCAATCTATGTTCCTACTCTAACCTATGGTCATGAGCTTTGGGTCATGACCGAAAGGACAAGATCTCGGATACAAGCGGCCGAAATGAGTTTCCTTCGCAGGGTGGCAGGGCGCACCCTTACAGATAGGGTAAGGAGCTCTGTCACCCGGGAGAGCCGCTGCTCCTCCACATCGAGAGAAGTCAGCTGAGGTGGCTTGGGCATCTGTTTCGGATGCCTCCTGCACGCCTACCTAGGGAGGTGTTCCAGGCATGTCCCACCGGGAGGAGGCCTCGGGGAAGACCCAGGACACGCTGGAGGGACTATGTCTCTCGGCTGGCCTGCGAACGCCTCGGGACCCCCCCGGAGGATCTGGAGGAAGTGTCTGGGGAGAGGGAAGTCTAGGTTTCTCTCCTAAGACTGCTGCCCCCGTGACCCAGACCCGGAAAAGCGGTGAATGAATGAATGAAAATTAAAAACTGCTTTAATTCTAGCCGAAATAAAACAATTAAGACGTTCTCCAGAAGAAAAAATATTATCAGACATACTGTGACAATTTCCTAAATCTGTTAAACATCATTTGGGAAATATTTAAAAAAGAAAACTAATTTCAAAGGGGGTTTAATAATTTTGATTGCAACTGTGTCACAAATGTCTCATTATTTCTCCTAATTATGATAGTTGATGCACTTTTATTTCTGAAAGCTGAAAGTAAAAAGTTTAATATTTTGGGCGCTTTTGCGTGTTTTTGGTGGAAAACGATTATAGTTTTTTTTGCTAATCATTATTTTATTTTAGTTAGTTTTTTAGTGACTGTTATTAGTTTAGTTTTCTTTTCTTTTTTCATTCATTGTGAATTTTAAATTGTCGTTCAGGTTACGATAATGTTTTTTTAGCTTTAATGTCCAATAGCTTTAGTTTTCATTTACTGAAATCACTTTGGATAGTACTATGCAGAATACTATTCATTCATTTTCATTTCGGCTTAGTCCCTTTATTAATCTGGGGTCGCCACAGCGGAATGAACCGCCGCAGAATACGAATCAAACTGAAATAAAATGTAACTAATATTTTGGGCAAATATTGGGCATATTATTGACAAATAGTGTTTTAGTCATAGTTTTGTGAGTGTTTTGGCAGTTTTTTTGGACTGGAAAACAGTTCATTCATTCATTTTCTTTTCGGCTTAGTCACTTTATTAATCTGGGGTCGCCACAGCGGAATGAACCGCCAACTTATCAAGCAAATATTTTACGCAGCGGATGCCCTTCCAGCTGCAACCCATCACTGAGAAACATCCATACACACCCATTCACACTCATACACTACGGACAATTTAGCTTACCCAATTAACCTGTACCACATGTCTTTGGAATTGTGGAGGAAACCGGAGCACCCGGAGGAAACCCACGCAAACACGGGGAGAACATGCAAACTCCACACAGAAACGCCAACTGACCCAGCCGAGGCTCGAACCAGCGACCTTCTTGCTGTGAGACGAGAGCGCTATCCACTGCGCCACCGTGCTGCCCTATTACTTTATTTATTATTACTTTATTTCAGTTACTATTTTACAGACTGTTTCAATTCATTAACTTTTTCATTTATTGTGAATTTTTTATTCTATTTCTACTATTAATCAATAGTTTTATGTTTTTACAAAACGAGTTTACAAAATTTTTTACTTCTGAACACTTCTGGACAGTTTGGACAGTTTTTGCACAGGAAACCATCAGCTCTGTCTGGCAACACTGTATGCTGGTGCAATGTGGAGTCACCTCGAAACCACGCTCTCTAATTCCGGGACAGTAATGTTGTCGGGCAAGTGTCCGAACCCGACCGCCTGAGCTTGGTTTTAGTCTTAGTTTTAGTTTTGTGAGCGCCTAGGTGGTTTTTGGACATTTGTTTGGGCTGGAAAATGGTTATTATTTTTGCAAATTATTACTTTATTTCTGTTTTTCAGCATTTTCAGTTTTACTTTTTTATTTATTGTGAATTTTCTATTTTAGTTCAGTTAACAAAAATGTTTTTTGACAAATAGTTTCAGTCTTAGTCTTAGTTTTGTGAGTGTTTTGGCAGTTTTGGACTGGAAAACAATTAATATTTTTGCTAATTATGATTTTATTTCAGTTAGTTTTTCAGTAAATGTTGTAAGTTTTGTTTCGTTTCACTTTTTTCATTTATTGTGAATTTTTAATTCTATTTCTACTATTAACCAATAGTTTTAGTCTGAGTTTTACTAAAGATTGCGTGTTTTGTGTGCTTGTAGGCACTTCTGAACACTTCTGGACAGTTTGGACAGTTTTTGCACAGGAAACCATCAGCTCTATCTGGCAACACTGTATGCTGGTGTGATGTGGAGTCACCTCAAAACCACGCTCTCTCCTTCCAGGACGGTAATGTTGTTGGGCAAGTGTCCGAACCCGACCGCCTGAGCTTTAGTCTTAGTTTTGTGAGTGTTTTGGCAGTTTTGGACTGGAAAACAATTATTATTTTTGCTAATTATGATTTTATTTCAGTTAGTTTTTCAGTAAATGTTGTAAGTTTTGTTTCGTTGCACTTTTTTCATTTATTGTGAATTTTTCATTCTATTTCTACTATAGACCAATAGTTTTAGTCTGAGTTTTACTAAAATGACCTCGAACAGTACTCATGTCCCATTTCCCTGTTGCTGCTGGTGTTTGTTGTCTGTTTTTGTGTGCATTTAGGCATTTCTTGGACAGTTTTTGGGCAGGAAATCATCAACTCTATCTGGCAAGGTGTGATGTGGAGTCACCTCAAAACCACGCTCTCCCCTTCCAGGACGGTAATGTTGTCGTGCAAGTGTCCGAACTCGGCCGCCTGAGCTCCACTGGGCCCTGCCAAAGAAAAACAGAGAGGAGACAGTAAGCGAAAAGCAGTTTTTCCAGCAACAGAAGGTCCACTCGATCCCCGAATCCCCTGGGCGGCTCGCCCGCTACCGAGTACCTCATTGATCCTGGTCAGGCAGGATTTGTTTTTGTGGTTTTGCTTAGTTATTTGCTAGAAGAGAATAATAAGAGCGCAAAATGCCAGCATGGAGCCGTCAGCGCTGACCGTCAGTAGGCCTGAATAATGATTGGGTTGTGCCCCGTGTGCCGCCTGGCCGTGCACTCGTCGAACAGACCCGATAATGAGCCCGGGGAAGAGGATTCGCACGCAAGCGGCAGAGCGTGAAATGAAGCCACCGCCACTGCAATGGGAACACATACACACACACACACACACACACACAAACACACTCGTGCATAAACGCTGTCACTTGTGTACAAACACATACACGTGCGTTTTCATATGCACAAATAAAGCCGCACACAAAACTCATACTGGGATGTGAAGGACATCAGAGGAAATGTGAATTTGCTCGGCCCTGTTTGCAAGGTGGCACCAATTCCTTTTTAGTTTTTTTTTCAGACGCCATTCTTGTTCTTATCTATGCAGGGGTTTGCAAAAACACGCTCCAATTTCCTCTGCAAACAGAGATTAGCGTGCTACCGCTGCTAGCCCTGTCAATGCGGTTACAGTTAAGTACATCTAAAAGAAAAGCCACACAAATATTTGCACAACCCAAGATGAACTTTAAAACAAATATACTAATTTAAGATAGTTGACATGGAAACGTTTCACATGTCCATGTACTGTAGTGTAACTTGATGTAACTAATCTACAACTGAAGTAAAATGATCTAAAACCAATATGAAAGTTATAAACTACTTCAAAATATGATTAAAAACTACAAAACTATGCAAGTGATGCTACAATAACACTGGCCAATTCAATATGTGTTTTTATTTTACAACTTTAACTATGTTTAGTAATATTTTTCTGGCTATTTTTTTATATTTGTGTGACATTTTTATTATTTTCTAATCAACTAATTTTATTTTCAGGTCTTGAATTATTGTTTTTTTTTCATCAAGATTTGTTTTTTATTTTAATATAGCTTAATTTCAATAGATTCAACAGATTTAGATAAGAATGAGAAGGAAATCATTAGCAAACATAATAAACTATTACATATAACCAATTTAGTATTGTAGTTTGTCAGCTACATGACTTAATATTTCACAATCATTTCAAGAGTTCACACTTAGATATTGCTTGATAATAATTGCAGGTTTG
>CAIGQW010052695.1:2328879-2341806 GCA_903798125.1 Danio choprae
TATGCCTTCGCCTTTGGAGATTTGCTGTAGCTTCTGTACTGGGAATAGGGTGTCGGCTGGTGAGAGTCTTCTGGGCTTCTTTGAGATGGTTGTGACTAAGGCGAATGTAGGATTTGAAGGCGTCTGAAGACCACCTTCCCAGTGTTTGTATGTATTGTTGTGATAGCCCTTTGTGTGCTGCTGTGGTGGCGGCTCCGATTCTGAATGAATGACTGGAGTATGATTCTGGTGGGAATCCTGAAAGGTGAAGGACTGTTTTCAGGTGTTTTTGAAACCAGAAACGAGTTACGGGGCGGTTTGTGTCATCTATGAAGAGAGGGGAGAGGGGATTGAAACTTAATGTTTTCCTATAGTGTATGTATGCTAGAAGTGTTTGAAATGGGCTTGTGGGGGAGGGAATGTTGAAAATATATATGAAGTGTCCTTTGCGAGATTGATCTGTTTTGCTTTGTTTGATGAGGAAAGATATGGTTTCCTCATCAATCGAAGCTAGATCTGAGATGGTGGGGTGGATAATAGAGTCGAATTTAGTTGTTACAGTGAATTCTGAGCATCTGATAAATCCAAAAAGGGGCGAGTGTAAACATAGCATCAAGGGTGTGGTCTGTATGTATAGATCGGTGTTCATTTCTTAGTGTAGAAATGCAGGGGGGGGGGGAGTTGAACGCCTTAAATAAGAAGCCTGGTTTGGGTATTGGCTATGGAATCAGATGTGGAGCCATACATGAGCTTGTGAAAAATTGAATTCCACTTAGGTAGCTGTAATGGAGCTGGCTTGGATGTGTTTGTGTGAATGGAGATATGTGATGAATGACGTGTTTTGTAAGTAGGGAAAATTTGGGAAATGTAGTGTTGTACGGGGAATGGAACTGTTTAAATCCTTTCCATGCAGTGAGTTATGATTGTAGTGTTCTGGGGGCTACTGCTTGAAAAATAAACCAAGGATGTTTGATGCAAGTTGTGCATGGGGTGATTTATGGGAATATCATCTGAATAAGGAGGGATGGGAGTCGGATGTGGCTCTGCTTCTGGTGCCAGCCATCTGAATCTCTGGAATGAAAAACGAGAGAGAGAGTTGGTTATAAAAGCGATTTGGTTATAAAATCAGGAACATGAATAACAATTATAATGAACTGTGTGTGTGTGTATTGGCTGAAGTCCGAATAAGGTGACTTAGTGTTTTCCTACAATGCAAGTATGCTAGAAGTGTTTGGAATGGGCTTGTAGGGGATGGGACATTGAATGTGTAAATGAAGTGTCCTTTGCATAATTGATCTGTTTGCTTTGCTTAATAAAGAAAGATAGTTTCTTTATCCTGCAAATTAGATCAGATGGTGAGGTGGATTGTGGGGATGAAATTTGGTGTTAGTTTAGAACATGTCAAAAACCCGAAAAGGCTAATGTGAACGTGGCAGAGGGTGCGGCTGTGTGAATGGAAATGTATCCTTTGCGTAGAGTGTTAAAGTATTTAGAGTGGATGTGGAATGTAATAGGTTGTGGGGGGTGGAGGGGATGGGGGAGATATAGGAGTTGGGCAGAAGTGATGTAGGGGAAAGTTTAACATTTCAAAGTATAATTTCTAAATAACGAGGGACGGTGTGGATGAGGGTCAGCTTCTGGAGTCGACTGTCTTAATATCTGAAATGAAAAAACAAGAGATAATCAGACATATGATTTTTTTTTTTTTTTTTTTTTTTTTTTTTTTTTAAACAAAGTAGATGTACAGCAGACTTAATGATTTGTTTTAGCGCATGGTACGGGAACTTCGGTATCTTAAAGTGCAAGGATGATAGAGGTGGGCATTCGTCCCCCCACAGGACGGTGGATGGTTGGAGAGCTGAGGATATGGGGCGTGGCTTGGCTGGTGGTCCTGGAAGTACCTCTTGAAGACTGAGTAGGTAGAGTGATAGTGGATTGGAGTTTAAACCCCTTTGGTGATATTGAAATTTGCTTAAAATGCAATTGTATCTATCGCTCAGTCAATAGATGAAACGTTACTCCATTTGTCAAGAATATCCTCCTCCTAGTCATAGCAGTCAAGCGGGGAGTTTGTTTCTTTGTCGTTTTCACATCCAACTGACTTGCCATTTTAAACTTGCTTATCATACTTGTGGCTCGTGACGCTCATGTGTATGGACATAAGTCACTGCCTTATGATAGGACTTCTATACTTTGTTTGCTATCTGCGAATTTATCTTTCACAAGTTCTAATTCTATCAAATGTGGCAGTGTTTTTTTTTTTTTTTTTTTTTTTAATATATAAATAATATAAATATAAATAATAATAAAAATATATATATAAATTAACTACTGTCGTCTAATAAATAATTTTTAAGAATGGTCACATCATTTAATTTAAACCATGCTTAAACAGCATTGCCCTTGCAATCTTAACATGATTAGAGTCACGAGCATATCTGGCCAAAGTCATTATACAGTTTGCAATGGTCTTTCATAACTTTCAAGAGAGAAGGCGGGACTATCTGGGTCCTGAGAACTCTTATGATGGCGGCGCTTCTCCTTTCAGCTATTGGTTGAACGAACTGTCAATCAAGATCGGCGGCCATTTTGGGACTTTTTGTTTACATGTAAAAAACGCTACTCTGTAGAACGCGTTTCAGAGACTAGTCTGGGTGACAGCAATACTTTCCGTGGCTGTTGAAGCATGAATGGGTTTTCTTTTTTGAACTGATGTTTTACGCAATTGGATTGCCTGGACTCCGTGTAGTCGAACTGCTCCATGCTGTTGGAAGGTTATGGATCTCTGGGCAGGCGGGAGGCTTGTGAGGTGGGTTTATTTCGTTATTATCTTGTGGTTGATGCCAGTATAGACAGATGACGCTAGTGTCGTTCTGGTCATGCAAGTCTCTGCTTTCGGAAGGTGTATAAAAAAGTTTGGTCTTTGTTGGGGAGTCATTATTTTGGCAAAGTTTCTCCCTAATTCATGCTATGTAATGCGGATGGATCGGTATGGGAGAGTTTGGCTTCATTGCAATGGTTTGGAATAGTGGATACCGACGTCTGAGAGTTTAGGCAGAGTTTGTTGGCTGGAGATTGCTGATGTGAAGGATGAGTCAGGTGGAAGCATGTAGTTGCTTGAAGTAGATGGAGAAGAAGATGTTTTGACCTCGTTGTTGTTGGATGGAGGAAGAGCTGGTGGGCCGGTGTTACACCGGTTCCGTCTTGCGGGACCTCAGGCTCTATTGTAGAACTGCTCGTATGCTGGCGAGGCTGGGTGGCGCTGGGCTGCGGCTGAAGTTTCGGGGAGAGCAGGGCTCTGGCTGAAGTTATGTTATTGTTTGGTTGTTCTTCCGTATCGATAGGTTAAATGGTGCGATGCTGGAGCGTTTGTAGCGGGAAGCATTCTTCGAAAATGAAGATAAGAGAGTAGATTTTTGACAGGCTACTTATAGGGAGTTTGTATTAATCTGATTGGCTTACTAGTGATTACTGATGGGAGACCGGCTGCGATCAATCATATCACGTGCTCCTCTCGAAATTAGTTTGTGAAACTTCACTTATTTTTCATAGCTCTAACTTTATATGCCATGATTGTACATCATTTATCAACATTGTAAGACAATATTTCAGAATATATATTTATATCTCATATTATGCCAAACTACATATGATTCAATAATTAAGAATGTATCATTATATCACAAATATAACTTTATTTCTCAGAATTTTGTCTTCATATCCTCACAATGAGTCTATATATATATACCAATATCTGAGACTATTTCTCATTATGAATTAATATATCATGATGCACTTATAATTGTCACAATTTTAATTCTCCTTATTTTGACCTAATATCTCACAATGTGTCTTTATTTCCAAAATAAAAATCCATCATGTTATTTCTCATTATTATGACTTCACATCTCCCAGTCTCTCTTTATAATTCAAAATTGCCCATTTGTTTTCATTCCTAGTTATGTCCTAGTTAAAACTTGCATATAGCGCTGGATTTCAAGATCAGATACCTATCTCTTTTACAGAGACAAATTGATGTGGTCAAGTGTCAATGTAACCATTTTCACAAATCAGATCCAATCAGAGAAAACACATGAGGAGGCTATAAGTTACTTTCCAAAACCTTTTCATTCACTGTTCCTCACTGGTGGAATGATCTTCACATTCCCACACGGACTTTCACTATTCACTATTATCATTCCAACGACAACTAAAAACCCTTCTTTTCCATGATAATCTGAACCCCATGTGAACAAATCCCTCTTCTCTCCCCCCACCACACCATTCGACAACCTCAAAACATTATGCAATTCTGAGTGTGCCTCACACAGGTGAGTGGGCTTGACAAACCACTTGTAGAAAACACACTCTTTCATCTCTCTGACACTTTAACCCAGTGGTTCTCAAACACCATGTCGCAGACCGGTACCAGTCCGTGGATCAATTACTACCAGGCCGAGTACTACTATTATCCGAGTCTGAACGATCTTTTATTTTGAAAAATATTTTATTTTGAAAAATGACCGTGTTCTCTCGCTTACATCTCGGTCACTTGAATGCCCAAATTTAACCCACAAGCAGCAGAATGAGTAAGAAACAGACGTCTTTGGAAAGTTTCTTTGCGAAGGGAAAAAGGCCCAGTGAAGAACCCGCGAACTGCCAAGGAAAGGATCCGCAACCCATTTGTTAAAAAATCAGGTGAATCCACCATGTCTGTGCAAGAAGATCAACTGCTGGAGATCGCAAATGATGGCGCCCTTTTAGGGGCTGTTCGCATATCGCGTCTTTTCAAGAGTTCGCCCAAGTTCGTTATTTCCAATGAAGGTGTGCAGCTTCCAGACGCATGTGAGCGCACCGAGAGTCACATGACAAGAATTGACCAATTAGCTTCAGCTTGTATGGAATATACACATTTCGGTAGACTAATTATGTCAGACAGACACAGAGCACCCAAACACTGCAGTGCTTTGTAATTTTCTCCATAAATAAAACTTGTATCAGAGTTACAGCAATCTTTTGTCAGCTTGTCATCCTCTGAGAAAATGACCGATGGTCGCCTAGCAACCTACAAAACACCGCACCTACCCACCATCCTTCCCCCACCCCGGTCCCTCCAAAAAAAACAACAACAGTGCATTTACGAAGTGTGCCTCACACAGGTGAGTGGGCTTGACAAACCACCTGTAGAAAACACACTTTCATCTCTCTGACACTTTAACCAACACTTGCACCAGACTCCTTTCTACAATCACCCCAAAAAAAAAAAAAAACATTGTGCATTTACCATGTGTGCTCCACACAGGTGAGTGTGCTTGACAAACCACCTGTAGAAACACACTACTCTCTCTCTCTCAAAAACAAACAAAAAAACACTCTCCCCTCCTTACTCTAGCACTTACTTCTCTGAGCATTAACAGTTCCTTTGTATGATTAGCTCTTATGTGTATTGCCTCTTCTTGTTGAATCACTGAATGCCTCCTCAATTGTAAGGGTGCTTTCACACCAAGACGCTTGTTTCGGAGCCTGGTGCGTTTCCTACGTTAGCGTGGTTCGTTTGGCATATGTGAATCCAGCAATCGCGCTCTGATCCACACCAAAACAATCGGCCCGAGACTGCCTGAATGAGGTGGTCTCGAAATCTCTCTATAATGTAAGCCTATTCATTCATTTATTTTATTTTCGGCTTAGTCCCTTTATTAATCAGGGGTCGCCACAGCGGAATGAACCGCCAACTTATCCAGCATATGTTTTACGCAGCGGATGCCCTTCCAGCTGTAACCCATCACTGGGAAACACCCATACACTCTAATTCACACACATACACTACGTAAAAATTAGCTTACCAAATTCACCTATAGCGCATGCCTTTGGACATGCAAACTCCACACAGAAATGCCAAGGTTTGAACCAGCGACCTTCTTGCTGTGAGGCGACACCGCTACCCACTGCGCCACCCCTCAAAATTGTGTTGTCTTTCACAATTGTTCACATTTATATGCACTTGTCAGATGGCTAAACACGCTCAGACGCTGTCAGTTACACACAAACAGAAACACATGCGTTTTCATACGACTACACAGTAATCACACTGCTGCGAAAAACAAGCAGGACATCAGAGAGGAAATGTGAATTCGCCGGCCCGTTTGCAGGTGGCACCAACAACGTCAAATTCCTTTTTAGTTTTTCAAACGCCATTCTGGTTCTTATCTATTCACGGTTTGCAAAATATGCTCCAATTTCCTCTGCAAACAGAGATTAGCATGCTATCAGGACTGAGGCCTCTCTCTCTCGCTTAGCCACGTCAATGCTGCCAAAATGCCAGCGTGGCGCCAGCGTCTTCTAGTCCTGCTCATAATCCCTGTCATAACCAGCACTGGCCGTAATATCTGCCGGCCGGCATTGGGTCGTCCTGCCTGCAAGGTTTAATAAAGGAAACACAAGTGCATTGGAGAGTTAAGAAGCAGCCGGAAGGTCTTGGTGTTTTAACGTGCATGCGAAGCCAGAGAAGCGACAGCCTGCCAAGAGTGATTGGAAAGAGGAAGACAAAAGGAGATGGCGGATTTTAAGCATGTGATGGCCAAGCGCTGGGCCTTTTTTAATTTGAGAGCGAGCCACGGCAGAGGCGCCCCAAATTGCACAGAGTAATGAAAAGGAGCCCGGGCTGCATTGTCATGCGCGTCGCAGCATCGTACACAAATTGCATAAAGCTGCTTTGCATTATCCGCCGAAGTGACCAGCGGTGGCACTGCTAAATTACATATTCTCAACTTGCGGCACACAAGGGCACGGACTGATTCAAATCAAAGTAATTGCTTAATCATCTTTCATTATTTTCATTATTAATCATTCTTTTTAAGTGCTTCCGTGTGCACATTAAAGCAAGTGTGGTTTTGTTTAACGTACATTATTCAATCTGCATATGCTGCACAACATATTCTGTATGAATTCTGCAACTGCATTTTATTTATCATTCATTCATTCATTTTCATTTCGGCTTAGTCCCTTTATTAATCTGGGGTCGCCACAGCGGAATGAACCGCCAACTTATCCAGCATATGTTTTATGCAGCGGATGCCCTTCCAGCTGCAACCCATCTCTGGGAAACATCCATACACACCCATTCACACTCATACACTACGGACAATTTAGCTTACCCAATTCACCTATACCGCATGTCTTTGGACTTGTGGGGGGAAACCGGAGCACCCGGAGGAAACCCACGCCATCACAGGGAGAACATGCAAACTCCACACAGAAAGGCCAACTGACCCAGCCGAGGCTCGAACCAGCGATCAGCGATCTTCTTGCTGTGAGGCGAACGTGCTACCCACTGCGCCACTGTGAGGCGCATTTTATTTATCGCATTAGAAATAGAAGGTTAAGTTGAGCTTAGCTTGCATTTTGCAATCTATATAACATCTCTGCACAAAAAAAGGTGCATACTGGGAACAGTATATTGTGCAGTATGTACTATATACAATAGCACTGAGAAGTATGCACTAAATATTTTGAAGCATGGAATACCCGCATGATCTACTAGGGTTAAAAACAGTATATAGGTTGATATTCCTTGTAGTTTGTTAACTGCATTCAAATTGTTGGGTTACTCTGAGTGCTTTGCATTGTGGGACGTACTGCACTCAGTGTCTATGATACTCTCTGCTGGTATTGACCTTATTCTTAAAGTATGAGTAGGTGCAGCCATTGGAAACTCTTTTACTCGAGACGTACGGTCTTATTCACTTCCATTGATGTAGATGTTAAAAAACAACTCATTATGCTGCTTGATGTTCATTCATTCATTTTCTTTTCAGCTTAGTCCCTTTATTAATCTGTGGTCGCCACAGCGGAATGAACCGCCAACTTATCCAGCATATGTTTTATGCAGCGGATGCCCTTCCAGCTGCAACCCATCACTGGGAAGCATCCACACACACTCATTCACACACATACACTACGGACAATTTAGCTTACCCAATTCACCTATAGCGCATGTCTTTGGACTTGTGGGGGAAACCGGAGCACCCGGAGGAAACCCACGCCAACACGGAGAGAACATGCAAACTCCACACAGAAACGCCAACTGACCCAGCCAAGACTCGAACCAGTGACCTTCTTGCTATGAGGTAATAGTGCTAACCACTGAGCCACCATGCCACATAATTGAGTACACCTCATTTTAAAGATGAATATTTATATCCATTTTTCAGTGAATATGGGTCATATATATTGGTGCATTTGAACAAAACAGATTATTTAAACAGATTTATTTATTAAAATAATATTTTAGTCACGTAACATCTTTAGAAATGGAAAGATAATACATTTAAATTCATGCAAAATATTGAAAAAAATAATTGCAAACTACAAAATTTCAACAAAAAAAAAAAAATTTTTGCTTCTTTTGATTTGTCCTCTTTTTAAATTTGTAAAAATTTAATATTTTTCCCGGACATTTTTTGAGTGTACTAATTTTGGACCATTATCATAACTTATTTTGTTAGATTAGCTCCATATTTGGCTTCAGTACTGACTAATATAATGTTTATGCACAAATATAATGTTGTAAAGCTTCCTATAGAAAATATGAATTTAAATGAGAGATTTGTGAGGGGTGTACTTATATATGCTGAGCACTGTGTGTGTGTGTGTGTGTGTGTGTGCGCATGTATATGTATATATATATATATACTCGTTACTTAGAAAAGTAATATTATTACATAACTTGTGTTACTTGTAATGCGTAACCCCCAACACTGATCACAGATGATATCTTTGCATGCTTATAAATTGACAAATTGACAAGGCACAAAGAGTTCATGCAGTTCTGAAAGCCAAAGGAGGTCAAAGCGAATTCTAGCAATGTGTACCTGATAAAGAGACTAGTGAGTGTATAGTGACCAGTGACAGAACATACGGTGCAGTGTGCAGTAATCAGCACACTAGTATTACATTGCCCACGTCCCTGAAATTCTCTGGCCTAAAAGCGCATTTAGTTGCTATGCACACCAGGACGCATTTTCCTCCTACTCTCCGAGAAGCCAAGGTTTCTTCTCCGGTCGAGCTTTGTTCCTGATGTATGAAACAACCTTGTAGACATCCTGACAAATAACAGCGCCGTTCAATGAATCCGGCGTTAAACTTAAAGCAATTCAACTCAAAAATCTCCTCCGTTTACTCATTTCCGCTTCTTCTCTTTACACGCACACACACTCCAGCATCAAACAGATGATGCATGCACGAGGTAAAGTCCCAATGCATTATAGGGAAGGTTATAAAACGGAGGGGGTTATTCCCAATTCCCTTTTCAATTCTTATCTTCACAGCTCAATTGGCACCTCAGATTTTAATACCTGGCAGGTTCTGCTCCCCAGCTTGGCGTTTTATATCTCTAGCTGGGTCAACACTCACACGCCGCATGCACAAATACGCTTGATTATGAAGTGCTCTATGCTATTTTCGCTCTGTTGTGCAAACCACATTGGTCTTTTCCCAAGGTGTTCCCTGCAGAAATGAGATGGTGGGGCAGGTTTGCTTACTAGGTGAAATACTATTTAGGTGAGAGTGAAACATGGAGCTGCTAATAAAACAAACGGATGGTGCAATTAAAGAGGATGTTCTAAAAACCATGTACAACGCGATTGATGTAAAACACAAATAGATCGAGGATGAAGATCGTGGATGTGCTGTATATCCAGCAGATCAGAGATTCGCCATCTCTGCCGTGTCAAAACTCAATCTGGATCCCTGCAATGGGAACAGCCAGCTGAAACTGCACAGACTAGTCAAATAGAATGCTCTGCCATGACGCTCTTTGATTGATGTCGACTAGTGCAGCGTTTCAAAAATGACGTTTGCTGTTTATTCATACTACTTAATTAAAATGAGCTGAAACAACACAATTCTTGAGTGTTTTTGGGGACAACTTAATTTTTTTATGTTCAATCAACTTAAATTTGGAAAAAAGTTAAGTTAGTTAACTTAATTCCTTCATGTTGTACCAACACATTCACAAATCAATTTACAATCTACAAACATATCAATACATTTACATGGTCCTATCATACAGCCGCCGCAATAAGGCGCAAGACGTGTTTGGCGCGATTTGTTGCCATTTTCAGACCAGCGCAACCCTAATTTTCACGTTTTGTGCCACGTTGTTTAAATAGCAAATCCATTTGCGTCACTTTGTGGACTCATGGGTGTGCAGGTATTGCGCATTGCTATTTTGAGGAACTGAAATAGACTGCGCCATTGACCAACTAAAAGCTGCTCTAATATCCAGCGGAGAGCGCGTTAGTTGGAAAAGCATTACAAAGCAAGCAAAAAGTAAAAGTGTCAACATTAAAAGTGCCGTGACGCCGCAGGAGCCGAAGCAGCATGAAAAAGTGGTTTTCGCCGAAGCAGATCTTTCTCCAGATCATTAACACCATGTTGCAGCTCTGGCATCTATTCAACAGCATTTACACTTCATCTCTTGGTCCAACAACTCAAAGCTCTCTTTAACTCTGTCCTTCAAAGTTAAACGTCTTCCTAAAGCGTCTGGAGAGCCTCAGCCTCATCCTTTAGCTGTTCGCTGGGCCTCAAACAGATGCATCATTTGCTGCGTTCGCTGCTTCAGGGCTTGATTCCCCGAGACCTGTGGGACGTTAATTCAAACATGATT
Source organism: Danio choprae (assembly GCA_903798125.1). Classification (NCBI taxonomy): domain Eukaryota; kingdom Metazoa; phylum Chordata; class Actinopteri; order Cypriniformes; family Danionidae; genus Danio; species Danio choprae. The sequence goes on from CAIGQW010052695.1 coordinate 2,339,525, forward strand.
TGTATCCCCTTGACTTTTACATGCTCTCGTTTGTAATTGCACTTGCTTCTGGCGCAAAGTTATTAACAAAAGCGCGCTGGAGTTAGTCGACGGCGCCTTTGTACTGCACATCTATTGCTCGCTGCCCTTGATGATCAAATAAACAGCCAAACTTTTGAAAGCCAAACCGTCACGAATGCTGAGGATCTGGGGGAAATAATAAACTCGTGACAATAACCTGCTCAAAACAGTCTCCGGAGGAAAGGTAGGGAGAAATTATTAGATTTTTTTTTTTTTTTATCCATGACTGCAAGTTACAATGTTACATGAGGTTGGGAGGGATGATTAAAAATCAATCGCAATCTTATGTAACTGATACAGTATCTATATTTAAATATGCACTATGCACTCTTTTTAATAATATCTGTGCAACGTCTTTAATCATTCATTCATTTTCTTTTCGGCTTAGTCCCTTTATTAATCTGGGCTCACCACAGCGGAATGAACCGCCAACTTATCCAGCATACGTTTTATGCAGCGGATGCCCTTCCAGCTGCAAACCATCACTGGGAAACATCCATACACACCCATACACTGCAGACAATTCACCTATACCACATGTCTTTGAACTTGTGGGGGAAACCGGAGCACTCGGAAGAAACCCACGCCAACATGGGGAGAACATGCAAACTCCACACAGAAACTCCAACTGACCCAGTCGGAGCTCAAACCAGCGACCTTCTTGCTGTGAGGCGATTGTGCTACCCACTGCGCCACTGTGCTGCCCAACATGCTTTTAATTTGCATGAAATTAATTTAATATAACCATTCAATTGTTTTTTATAATATACATAATTATACACATAATAAAATGTGATGACATCCAACCTCGTAAATGATCATATCCTTTAATCATATCCATCTATTTGTAACGCTGTGCTGGTAGATGATGACATGATAAGACTGAACACGGATATAAAGACAAAACGGATTTATTAATGAAACACTTACTGATAACAATACACTGGATACGGATAGACAGGATGGGGATGACACGAACCACAGGAATCAAAATACCGGACGACAATGGACACAGACGAAAGGGTATATGTAGACAGAGGGATGATGACACTAATCACACACAGGGGATGAACACAGGTGACATGAATGAACACAAATGATGGCGGGAAAAAGAACAAAGACAGCACATGACGAAAACAAATGACATGTGGACAGGACCGAACACTGACACTATTCATATTAAACCATTTAAATACAAATTTTAAAATACAGTGCTTAGCATATATGAGTACACCCCTCACAAATCTATCTTTTAAATTCATTTTTTTAATAGGAAGCTTTACAATATTATATTTGTGCGTATACATTAGATTAGGCAGTACTGAAGCCAAATCTGGAGCTAATTTAACAAAATAACTTACAATAACGGTCCAAACACTAGTACAGCCAAATGTATATGTTATAGAAAAATATTAAATACAAATTTTAAAAAGAGTAAAATCAAGAGAAGCAATAAATTTTACATTTTTGTTGAAATTTTGAAGGTTGTAATTTTATTTGCAATATTTTTCTTGAATTTAATTGCATTATCTTTCAATTTCTAAACATGTTTGGTGACAAAAAATATTATTTTATTAAATATATCTGTTTAATAAATCTGTTTTGTTTAAATCCACCATAAAACAGTACATTGCCTGTATTCACTGATAAAAATATTCATTTTCAAAATATTTTTTTTCAAATGAAATACATCATCTTATTAGTGTTGTTTTCATCCATTGGCCCATGACAATATTGATATTATTTTCCCCAAATAAATATACAGATATTTACATAAATTTATTTTTTTTTTAATTCATAAGTATTTAAATAGGTCTTTTAATACAGATAGTATTTCAACAAACTTGAATTTGCATGAAATTAACTAATTGATGTGACTATTAATTATTTTTAAATATGCATAAGCATAAAGTCTAGATATTAAAATGATAATAATGAGATATTCAATTATGTCGTAAAATATAACAACACAAATTTGCACTTTAAATAATTTTACATTATGGCAAGACTATACATTTGAATGTTTTTACATGATAAAAATAGCGATATCTAGGCCTATTTCATGAATAATACAAAAAAAGAATAAGTGTAATTTAAAATTATAAAGAAATATACTTCATTTAATTATTTAAATTTAATTAATTAAAGAAAATGAATGAATGAATAAATTAAATGTATTATTTACATAAATACACACACACACACACACACACACACACACA
>CAIGQW010052695.1:2426893-2443164 GCA_903798125.1 Danio choprae
TGTGTGTGTGTGTGTGTGTGTGTGTGTGTGTGTGTGTGTGTATCCAGTATGCGAATTATACATTGACAATCAGAGGGGTCCACTTTTTCGGTAATGTCGGTTTGTGTAATGCACAGTTCAGTGATTTATGTTTTTATTAAAAGATATTTAACTTTGGTGTTTTGAGGGATATTTAAAGTATTCTGACCTTTATTTACTGTAATATGAGCTGAAACAACACAATTCTGTTTATTTTGGGGGGGGGGGACTTAATTGTTTTATATTCAATTGACTTAAATTAGTTACATTAACTTAATGCAGTTGTGTTGGGACAACATGAATGAATTGTGTGCAACCCTGCACTTTCTACAGTGTACAGTATCCGCTGATTAGCTTTTTCATGCATTACAGTAGGTCAAACTATGCAAACTATGCATCTAAATTGACATATATAGACATATAAAACCATCTTGTGAACACTTTCGGTGCTCTAGATCTGCCGGTTTCAGACTGTTGAATGAATTTTTTTCTTGCCTAGACTGATTGACCTGATTATGTATTCCCAATGGTATAAACCATTATAGGGGTGGTCAAATGTATATTTATATTATTTTAATTATTAACATTATTATTAAAAATACAGAACAGAGTTAACTATTTCTTAGTATTTAAGGGCTGACTCACCCCCATTCAGCAAATTGCTGATGTGATGTTAAATTGAAGACTCTTTGGAAATGCGTGAGGCAAAATGCCACTAAAATAAATAAAAGTGCTCTGTAAAATGAACATAAGTGCCCTGCACAATTTAAATAACACATCACAACTTTGTTATCATTTAAAAAATGCCAGAGTTAATGAAGAGTGTCAAATTGCTGATTTTATCAAAACCAAAACATAACCAATCAGATGCATTTATGTTGAGAGTTATGAATGCAGTAGCCAATCAGATGCATTTGATTAGTCACAGATGAAAACACTACAGTTTTGTTGATCTCTCTCTCTCTCTCTCTCTCTCTCTCTCTCTCTCTCTCTCTCTCTATCATCAAAACAAAAAAAGAGCTAAAACTGCGCAAGAGATTTATTTCACAGTTATTTCAGAGTTTTTGCATAACGTTCTGGAGACTGACGTCATAGACTGGCATGTTTTGTCAGTGTAGGCACATTATGACATGCTGGTTCTCTAATCTGTTTGTCTATAAATCAACATTAATATTCACTATTACGACATCATGAACAAGAAAGCAGAAAATAATGATGTCACAACACTGCAGCCCCACACTATCCGCTTGTTAAGTGTGATGTCACGCGTAAATAAACACTTGTGAATCACCAAATACAGACACTGTTCATAACAACACTGTTAACAGATATTCTTTGCAGTTTTGAGTGTATAATTTACATTCAATTTTAAACAATTTGTTGTCATTGGCAACAGCGTAATATTCCAATTGGCTGAAAACAATTAGCTAAAGGGACATTTTAGGCATATAAAACAACACGTACAATTAAAAATATAAATGTAAATATAAATGAACGTTATTATCACTGTCACTTTTATGCAATTTGTAACATTTAGCTTATTGTTTTTTATTGTTTTATTGATTATTGTGGTGGGGTGACACAGTGGCTCAGTGGTTAGCACGTTTGCCTCACAGAAAGAAGGTCACTGGTTCGAGTCCTGGCTGGGTCAGTTGGCATTTCTGTGTGGAGTTTGCATGTTCTCCCCGTGTTGGTGTAGGTTTCCTCCGGGTGCTCCGGTTTCCCCCACAGTCCAAAACACATAGGCTATAGGTGAATTGAATAAACTAAATTGGCTGTAGTGTATGAGTGTGTGAATGTGAGAGTGTATGGGTGTTTCCCAGTACTGGGTTGTGGCATCTACGGGGCATCTGCTGCGCAAAACATATGCCGGAATAGTTGCCAGTTCATTCCGCTGTGGCGACCTCTGAAATAGAGACTAAGCTGAAGGAATGAATGATAATTGCGGTCACTTTTTAGCTTGTTACTGGGATTTCATTTAAGCTTGTAATCCTCTGCATTTTTATTTGTTGTTGTATATCTTGTAGCGCTTGGAGTTTAAGAAAAGCGCACCATAAATAAAATGTATTATTATTGTTATTATTACTTACATATAAATACACATATATTGCTCCTTAATTGAAAAGTGCATTGTGCATCCCAGGCATAGATCAAACAGATCTCAATGTTATGCTTTGAAAACTGTAAAGAAAAAAATGAATATAAAACTATTGCATATGATGACCAGGCCCAGAGTCTGCATGCGAGCCGAAAGATCAACACAACCCCTCCTCCTAGCATAAATATTTAGGTGAATATGATGATTTAAGGCTCCGTTCAACATTAACTTTAAACTGCACACAATTCCTAAAGATCTTCCATCAAAATAAGCATTAAAAAGGCCCAATGATGACATGCTGTTACCAAAATTAGCAGTTATTACTGGAATATGACTATACAAACATTCACTTCTTCAAAAAACGATAGGAAAAACCGAGTTACGCAACCAACGAAAAGTGATAATCACGCAATAAGGGAACTCTTATAACTCTACACTGTAAAAAATGTAATGACAAAAAGTCAAGACAACAGTTAATCGGGTTTCAACTCAATTTTTTTAAGTTCTACAAAGTTTAACTTAATATTTTTAGTCAGTTTGATTGGTCTAAGTTGAGATGACTAGAAAAGTTCATTTTATTCAACTAACAAATTTAAGGAACCATGATTTTTTTTACAGTGTAGTATGCTTAATACAATGTTATCTGTCAAAAAAAAAGACGAACTCACCAACAGACCTCTTAGCTTTGCGTCAGTATTGACTCTCTCTGGCTTTTTTTCAATACAGACTACAGGGTCTGTCTGCTGACAACTTCCGCACCAACTGTTTGCTTTCCATATTCAATATTGCCCACTGATAACAAGGGAAAATTAATAAATGAGGACTGGATCCGGCCCGGCGTGCATGGTCTCTCTCTCTCTGGAGCTCAATGTGTACATGTGAGCCAGTCTGTGCGGTGTTATCGGGATTTATACTCCTTCAGGGTGTGTGGGAGATGTGTTTAAAGATGATGGGTGTGCGCTTGCTTGCTTATGTGAGTCGCTGGGAGGGTAATGAATCAGTTTGGCCTCCCTTTTGCTTTAAAACATCCGAGTATATAGACTATAGGCGAACCACGTGCTTACTGTCCCGGAATATTACCCTGAACTGAATGTGTTTTTAAAAAGATAAGGCTGAATAATGCTGTTACAATCTACGTGTTGTTGGATTTGGGTATTTCAGCTTGAAATCTTCTATGCTACATTTGTGAAAATGAATGCATTGATGGAATGTTAATGCATAATTATTTATATTGTTTTAGTCCTAGTTAGTCTTTAGGTTGTTAAAAATGCATATTGCACTACTGCAAAAACTAACAATGGGTTGTGTGTCCCTCTTTGAGTCATTATTTTTGTAAAGGTTAACATTTGTAAACATTATTTTTGTTCAACTAAAAATCCAGAGATCAATCTGATTGGATTATTGCTGATCACGGATGAGAGATTAGCCGCGATCAATCATGTCACATGCTCCTCTCGAAATTAGTTTAAAAACTTCACTTAGACCAAGCAATGAGATAAAATACATTGAATTTGACATTCGTATAGTATCAGATGAGGGTTAAGTGTCCAAGATGTCTTTGACGTGGCATATATAGATTTTCCACACCGTCAGAATGTCCAGTTTAGCATGGTTGATCCGTGCTGATGGCAGTTCTAGATAAAGTATTTCCAATAGTGAATGCAACCAGTGCTTAGCAGAGATCATTAAGGGGGTTTCCACCTCTGTACCAACATTTTCTTTGTAGCAGTTGAAGCAGCTAACCAAAATTTATGGACCTTTGCATTTAATGGACCTCTATCATTCAACAATAACAATACAGGATCTTTGGGAAAACTAATTTTTGTAACTTTAAATAAAATGTCCAGCACAGATTCTGTCTGTCAGTCTGTTTTAACTTCTAAGAGAGCTAATAAAGTGTCTCTATAGGTAAATTGACTGATAATGTTTTTTATAGTGAAGAAAACGTCTTTAGATTGTTAAAATTCACATATTCACTAAGAAAAACGTGGTTGAATATTGGAATTGTACATCCAGAAATGAAAATTCCTCTTCCTTTTTGGGTGAACTGTCTCTTTAAATGTGCACCATTGAGTATTATGTATTTACACAGCGTTTCCCCAATACAGTTCAGCAGCACAGACGAGAGTAACTTTGCAGATGTCCAATTGTCAATAAAGTCGTCTCCTAGCAACTCGACTGTGATGGATGAACGATGCTGTTCAATGCATGCATTTATTCTACAGGTGCACAATTATCACCGGAGGATCATTTACAGTACCGTGTTTTACACTCCTGCAAACGTTTGTTAAACTGCTTTTATTATATTCGTCTACTGATTGGTGTATTTTATTTGCTTAAAAGTGAGCATTTATAGTGGCCTGTGTCAATCTGCCTGGGATTGTTGCCAGTGCTGCTGTTTTGCCAATCTTTGTTTCCTGCAAAGGCTGGAAGAGAGATACTGCACTTTTACAAATGGGTATTTGAACATTTGTATGCAGGTTAAATTATGGAATAAGCTGTGTATTCCCAAATCAAAGTAGGAAGCTGTGCCATGTTTGCATGATGGCAAAAAAAAATTTGTCATCTTTGCAAAATCAAGATTTTCTGCAAGAGTTTCCAAAGTGGAAGCACTCAGTGACTCTTGTCCAAGTGGAAACTTGGAAATGCTTTTCTTAGAGATTTTTTGACTTGTTTCTAGTCCAAATATCTCAAAATTCTTAAATCAAGAAGCATTTTCTAGACAAGCAAAAAACAATGTCTTGTTTCAAGAAATAATAAGCCAAAATTAAGTGAGTTTTCCTTAAATGGAGTTAACTTGTTAACAAAGGTTCGGCAGCAGAACCCCGCCTCACTTTTCTGCTTAACCAATCACCTACTCCCTAAAAACCTATTTAAGGCAGACCAGCCCTCTAGCACTGTTCTTCTCGTTCTCTCAAACCCACCCTCCCTCCTTCTATTTTCTTGCTTCCCATTAACAATCCTATAACCCTCTCTTCCCTCGTAGGTTGTAGCTTCCCTCGGGGGGTACAATCCCTCTATCAAAATATAACAGAGATGGTACCCCCACTCTGAGTCTTTGGGCATCATCGCAGGACGCCCGATCAACCTTCCAACCTGTTCACCATTTATCCTCTTACTTCCCTTCCCCTTCACCCCACTGTTCCTTACCATCCCTTTCATCCCTACAATAAAGTCTAGCTCAAAGTGTGGCATGGTCCATGCTGGTGAAATCAAGCTAAATAATCTGCCAATGGGGTATGCAAAATAATCTTGTTTTTCCTATTGGCATGTTTATTTTTCTTACCCCGATGGCAGACTTTTTAAACTGTGCAAATAAGAAATTAAAATATTTATATAAAAGTATTTACAACATATATTTTTTATTTCGGCCTCACGGTGGCACAGTGGGTAGCACGTTCGCCTCACAGCAAGAAGGTCGCTGGTTCGAGCCTCGGCTGGGTCAGTTGCCGTTTCTGTGTGGAGTTTGCATGTTCTCCCCGTGTTGACGTGGGTTTCCTCCGGGTGCTCCGGTTTCCTCCCACAAGTCCAAAGACATGCGCTATAGGTGAATTGGGTAAGCTAAATTGTCCGTAGTGTATGAGTGTGAATGGGTATGTATGGATGTTTCCCAGAGATGGGTTGCAGCTGGAAGGGCATCCGCTGCGTAAAACATATGCTGGATAAGTTGGCGGTTCATTCCGCTGTGGCGACCCCAGATTGATAAAGGGACTAAGCCGAAATGAAAATGAATGAATGATGAATGATTTTTTATTTCTTATTTGCAGTTTAAAAAAATCTGATTCCAATATATTTTTTTACACAATATATATTGTTTTAACCTATTAAAATGTTCAATAAAAGTCACTTTGTTAAACTACAGAGCTGAATTTTCAACATCAAAGTTTACAGACTACAGGTCTCATAATATACAATAACAGAAAAAGTATGTACCAGGTTTTTCTACCGCAATTTACAAGACCAATCCAGACCATTAAAATAAGAGTCAATAAAAGTCACTTTATCAAACTTTTCAGGAGAGATCAGGGTCCCATAATGCAAAAGCATAAATGAACAACAACAAGTTTTTTTTTTCACTATCAAGAATTTGTTTATGTTTGTTCTTAAGTAGATAAAATGACAGAAAACCCAGTACTGCAACCCAGAATCCCTCAAAAAGTAGGAAGTGCTGGCATATTTGCATGATGTCAGCTTTTTCTGCAAGAGTTTCCAAATTGGACGTGTTTTAGAGTACTTTTCCCAAGTGGAAGTTTGGAAATGTCAACTTTTCAGGTTAAAAGATATATACAGAATACATAATAGGTTCATTATTAGTTTTTAATGGCTATTCTAACCATTCTTATTCTAACTGTAGTGCTAATTCTACCCTGAAACCCCCCACCTCCCAATCAAAATTGCATTACAATTTATTTCTCCATATAAACAGTAATTTGGAAAAGTCACATGCCATGCTCATGTTGACATATTATGCCAAAATGTTTGGGGAAAAAAAAAGTTGGGAAAAAAAGCACCATAAGTATTTGATAGCCATTAATAGGCATCACACGTTATGATTTTGCCAAGTATGATGCGATCCTGGATTAACATCTGTGTTGATCCTGGAACATCATGTTTGTTCTAAAATGTAATCCATACCTATTCCATACCCCTAAAGCCAACCATGGCTGTAAATTATTCCCAAAATCAGAATGAGTAATAGTTGGATAACAATCATGTAGAAGAGCATAAACCTAACCGTAAGCCTAAACTCAACATAAACTGTAAACGTATTCCTTAATTCTGATTGGCTGATTGGAATGTTGTTCCAGAATCAACATAGATGTTCATCAAGGAACATGTCCTACTTGATGAAATCAGGTTGACGAAAAGGAATCGTAACCACCTGGTTAAACTTTTGTCCATAGGTTATCATTAATGATTTTTTAAAAATTGCTTATAATGGTGTCAGTACATTCAATCAATTCAGTCCAGTCCAAGTTGTGGGCCAAAATGTTAGTTTTTTGTCAGTGGGTGCCCCTTAAATTCAGTAACTAAAACCATGAAAAGTCCATTCTGCATGTAATCAATGTCATGCTTTATTATCTTGGCAAAGTCAGCTTTTCTGAAATGTCAACTTTTCAAGTTAAAAGAAATATACAGAATACATAAGTTTTCACCCTGCAGCCCAAGATCGGTTTCTCACTGAAGCTAAGCAGGGCTGAGCCTGGTCAGTACCTGGATGGGAGACTAAGTTGTTGAAAGGTTGTTGAAACTAGGTTGTTGTTGGAAGTGGTGTTAGTGAGGCCAGCAGGGGGCGCTCAACCTGAGTCCTAATGCCCTAGTATAGTGAAGGGGACACCATATTATCAGTAAGCGTCGTCTTTCGAATGAGACGTTAAACCAAGGTCCTGACTCTCTGTGGTCATTAGGCACTTCTCGTAAAGAGCAGGGGTGTAATCTCAGTGTCCTGGCCAAATACCCTCCATCGGCCCTTACCCTCATGGCCTCCCAATCATCCCTATCCACCAAATTGGCTCTATCACTGTATCTCCACTCCACCTAAAGCTGGTGTGTGGTGAGAGCACTGGTAACGTTGTCCTGTGGCTGCCGTCGCATCATCCAAGTGGATGCTGCACACTGGTGGTGGTGTGGAGAGACCCCCCTCATGATTGTGAAGCGCTTCGAGTGTATGGCCATACACAATAAATGCACTATATAAATATTTTTTACATTACATAAGTTCCTTATAAAGAAGTTTTGAATAACTACTCTAACCTCAGTGGTAATTCTACAGAAAATCACACGTCATTAGCATGTTTTTTTAAGGGGTGCACCTTAAAGGGTTAATTCAGTAACTAAAGTCATTCTGCATGTAATTCATCTTTATTAATGTAATTCAGAGCTTTTGCCATGTAGATTGTGTCAAAGCAGCTTAACATAGAAGTTCTAGTAAACTGAAACTGTGTCAGTCTAGTTTTCAGAGGTAAAGAGGTAATCAGGAAGTTCCACCATTTGCACAATGTCATGCTTTGCTATCTTGGCAAAATCAGCTTTTCTGCATTTCTGAATTTCCAAACTGCAAGTGTTTTAGTGCACTTTTCCCCAAACCTTTTCAGCATGAACATAATACAGCATTTATGAGTTCCCTATCAACAAGTCTTTCATTGCTATTCTTAAAGGGATAGTTTACCCCAAAACTCACATCATTTACTCACCCTTCATTGTTTCAAATCTCTTTCTTCTGTTGAACACAAAAAAATATATTTTGAAGAATGGTGGAAACTGGTACCCATTGACTTCCATGGTGTTAGTTTTTCCTACTGTGGAAGTCAATGGTTACTCGTTTTAGCTTTCTTCAACAGGAAAAAGAAACTCATAAAGGTTTGAAACCACATGAGGGAGAGTAAATATTGAGTACATTTCCATGTTTTGGGTGAACTATAGATTTAAATCAGTAGCCAAATTCACAGAAAGAAATGTCAATCATTTACCGCATAATCCCACTAAAATTAGGATTCGCCACCATGTTCACATTGACATCATATTATGCCAAAACATTTGGAAAATTGAAAATATCATTCATTCATTTTCCTTAGTCTCTATTTCAGAGGTCGACTATTCCAGCATATGTTTTACAAAGCGGATGCCATTCCAGCTGCAACCCATCACTGGGAAACACCCATAAACATTAATTCACACACACACACACACACACTCATACACTATGGCCAATTTAGTTTATTCAATTCCCCTATATCGCGGAAACCGGAGCACCCGGAGGAAACCCACGCCAACACGGGGGGAAAATGTAAACTCCACACAGAAATGCCAACTGACACAGCCGGATCTCAAACCAGCAACCTTCTTGCAGTGTCGCAACAGTGCTAACCACTGAGCCACCGTGCTGCCCTTGCAAATATCACTTTTTCCAAAAAAAAAAAAAAAAACACCATACTGTAACCAATTAGTCTTTCCTATCCATTCTCAATTCAGCAACTAAAATCATGGAAAATCCCAGTCATTGAGTATTTAATTAAGCATCTCTAAAGAAGCAAGTGCCACAATTTCTGCATGGCATCATACTTTAATTTCTTCATTAAATCAGCTTTTTGTGCGTATAAATTCCTAAACTAAAAGTGTTTAAGTGCACTTTTCCCCAAGCATTTAGAAATGTCAACTTTTTACCCTGAATATGTAATACAGCATCAGTTCACTGTCATGTCAACATGTCTTTCAGGTCTATTTTTGTTCAATGGGCTGAAAGGATGAAAAATCTCAGTCATTCAACATTCATTCATTTATCTTCCTTCGGCTTAGTCTCTATTTCAGAGGTCACCACAGTGAATGAACCGCCAACTCATCCAGCATATGTTTTACGCAACGGATGCCCTCCCAGTCACAACCCAGTACTAGGAAACACCCATTCACTCTCATTCACACCAATACACTACGGCCAATTTAGTTTATTCAATTCACCTATAGCGCATGTGTTTGGACTGTGGGGGAAACCGGAGCACCCGGAGGAAACCCACGCCAACACTGGGAGAACATGCAAACTCCACACAGAAATGCCAACTGGCCCTGCCAGGACTCGAACCAGCAACCTTCTTGCTGTGAGGTGACAGCCATAAAACACTTTAAAATACTTATCATTCTTAAGGTTATTTAGACTCTATAATTTGATGTTAAAAAGGTAAATGTCCTATTATATATACTATTACATGTCCTATTAGGTAAAAGTCCCATTATAAACTACACCGATGAGGTAGAATGTAAAATGGATTTAACATTATTTGTGAATTTGTAAATATATATTGTAACTGCAGCAGCACGGTGGCACAGTGGGTAGCGTTGTCGCCTCACAGCAAGAAGGTCGCTGGTTCGAGCCTTGGTTAGGTCAGTTGGCATTTCTGTGTGGAGTTTGCATGTTCTCTTCGTGTTCGCGTGGGTTTCCTCCGGGTGCTCCGGTTTCCCCCACAAGTCCAAAGACATGTGCTACAGGGGAATTGGGTTTGCTGAATTGTCCGTAGTGTATGAGTGTGTATGGGAGTTCCCAGTGATGGGTTGCAGCTGGAAGGGCATCCGCTGCATAAAACATATGCTGGATAAGTTTGGCGGTTCATTCCACTGTGGTGACCCCAGATTAATAAAGGGACTAAGCCGAAAAGAAAATGAATGAATGAATATTGTAACCGCAAAAATGATTGAGGTCATCTCCAAGTATTGCACGATAAGTCGATATATTGTATATATTGTGACAGGCCTAGATTCAGCACTTTTTAATGTAGGAATTTGGAAATTTCAACTCTTCAGGTTGAATGGAAAACAACTAAATTTCACTTTTAACAACTTTTTCAAGCCCATTACGCTTCATTCATTAACTAAAATCATGGAAACCCCCGTCATTCAGCAGGCACTCCTTGAAAAGTAGGAAATTCAGCCCTTTCACAATGACCTACATCACACATTTACTACACATAACAATGCTATGCTGCGTAGCAGAAATCTGATTATGTAATAAGTGATTCATTTAGGGCTTTATCTCAGTAGTTCCCTAATTTAATGTTAGCTATTTGGGGATGGAATTAAATAAAACCAGCAAAGTCAGCAAACTTGCAATACAAGCTCATTCACAATTGAGCCACAAAAAAAAACATAAGATAATCATCATATGTCCCTAATACACTAATAAAATCAACAAAAACTTAACTTTGTTAGAGATTTATATAGTCTAAACATTGTAATCATCCATTAAATTGTTACAACACCAAAAGGCCTAAATGTTTACATCAACTGCTATTCGATTTTGGCAAATATATATATATTTTTCAGTATACATACCTTTTTGTACTCCAGGCTTTACATCCACACTCCACATTTTGTCTAGTTTTCTGGGACTGCGTCTGGTCTCCGTCCCGCTCTGGTTGAAAATAAATCGACCAGCTTTTTTTCCAAACATCTTTTGTGGTTTGTTCTGTCGCCTCCTCTCACTTCAGCTGCTACGTTTCCACAGGACAAGTGGTCTGCCCTTCAGAAAAATGTTGTTTGCATGCCAAAATAAGAGAGAGATGGATTATAATTTCACCGTAGAGCACAGATGAAGTTAATCACATATTTAAAAAAAAAATTACTGTCGTCATCAGAAAGAGACGAGGAATGTGTTATGGCGAGGAAGGCATATTAAAGCTTTCCGATTGTGAAATATATTGAAGTTAACAAACAGTACAATCTACTGACAATGACATATGCAAGCAGGCATTTTGACCGACAGTGACTTTTGTGTTTATAGATTAAGATCCATTGTTTTGCTGCTGATCATTTATTTTTTTAGCAAGAGATAATTGTTTAAATGTTGTGTATAGCATGATTTAGGGTTATGCATAATAGAGCTTGGAAAATAAGTATTGAACACGTCACCATTTTTCTCAGAAAACATATTTCTAAAGGTGATGTTGACTTGAAATTGTCACCGGATGTTGGTAACAACCAGAGAAATCCATATATGCAAAGAAAACAAAACAAATTAGTTTACAAATGAAGTGCATAATAAATAAATAAATGCATAATAAAATGAAATGACGCAGGGAAAAAGTATTGAACACATGAAGAAAGGGAGGTGTAGAAAGGCAGTGAAATCCCAGACAACAGCTAAAAATCTCTCAGTAGTTCTTCAGCAACCCTCTGCCCTTCCTCAGTGTAAATGAATATCAGCTGCTTCAGTCCAACATCTACATTAGCAGGAGGATGAAGATGAAACCAGGGTGGACGTTTCAGCAAGACAATGATCCAAAACACAGCCGAGGAAACTCTTAAATGCTTTCAGAGAAAGAAAATCAAGCTGTAGAATGGCCCAGCCAATCACCTGACTTAAATCCAATAGAAAATACAGATTAAAGCTCAGATTTGGTAGACGAGACCCACAGAACCATCAAGATTTTGACCCTCTGTGAAAGTCTGTGAAAAACTCACACCTGAGCAATGCAAGTGTCTTCATTCTCCATATGAGAGGCGTCTTTAAGCTGCCGTCACCAAAAAAAGACTTTTATATGAAGTATTAAATACATTTCAGTAGTTTAGTAATGGGCCTCACAGTGGCGCAGTGGGTAGCACGTTCGCCTCACAGCAAGAAGGTCGCTGGTTCGAGCCTCGGCTGGGTCAGTTGGCGTTTCTGTGTGGAGTTTGCATGTTCTCCCTGTGTTGGCGTGGGTTTCCTCCGGGTGCTCCGGTTTCCCCCACAAGTCCAAAGACATGCGGTATAGGTGAATTGGGTAAGCTAAATTGTCTGTAGTATATGAGTGTGAATGGGTGTGTATGGATGTTTCCCAGAGATGGGTTGCAGCTGGAAGTGCATCCGCTGCGTAAAACATATCCTGGATAAGTTGGCGGTTCATTCTGCTGTGGCGACCCCAGATTAATAAAGGGACTAAGCCAAAATGAAAATGAATGAATGAATGAATGAATAGTTTAGTAATTTCTCCTTGTGTCATATCATTATTACACATAACTCATTCTTTAGATTATTTTTGTTTTGTTTTATTTTTATGTTTGTTCTGTTTGGGTTTTTACCAAAATCTGCTTCAATTCCATGTCAGCAGCTCCTTTAGAAATATTATTCCCAGGAAAAAACATGACGCGTTCAATACTTATTTTCCCTGCTGTATACAAGCAGGCATTTTGACCGACAGTGTCTTTTGTATTCGTAGATTAAAACGCATTGTTGTGCTGCTGATCATTTATTTTTCGAGCAAGGGATAATTGCTTAAATGTTATGTATAGCATGATTTAGGGTTATGCATAATTTATATGCAGGTATGCCATGAATTGTTCTGTCCTCAAACTGAAAAAAAAAGTAAAATGCATGCATGGAGGGTTAAAACAAACTTTATTTTACTTATTTCACAGTTAGAACATCATAGGCCTGTTTTACCTAAATAGCTCAGTCATGTTGGATGTTCGCGTGGGTTTCCTCCGGGTGCTCCGGTTTCCCCCACAAGTCCAAAGACATGCGGTACAGGGGAATTGGGTAAGCTAAATTGTCCGTAGTGTATGGGTGTGTATGGATGTTTCCCAGTGATGGGTTGCAGCTGGAAGGGCATCCGCTGCGTAAAACATATGCTGGATAAGTTGGCGGTTCATTCCGCTGTGGCGACCCCAGATTAATAAAGGGACTAAGCCGAAAAAAGAAAATAAAGATGTCATTTTAACCTATTTTTATACTTTATTAACCTTTTTTTTTAAACAGCACCTTTGATGTAGCCACAAATACAGCACAATTGACACTCAATACTTATGAATTATACTTGTACAATTAAAGCAGGTTTATTTATTATATTAATATTTGCATGTATTATTCTGTATTTTATTCACATTTGAATGCTTACACACACAAAACTGCAACTATTAGCAGTTACAAAAAAAACACTGTTTTAAATGTAGCCTATACACATTAGCCACGTTACAAACAGACAAAACATTAGTGCAACAGTAAAGAAAAGCTAAATATATGTGCAAAATGTTAGCAGAAATAGTTAAATATTTCATAGTAAAAGATATGAATGTTGAAGTATTTTATTACATTTTCTTTGAACGTATTAACCATACTCTTACAGTACTGTTTATGCTGTATCAGAATTGATATTATATTTTTCCCTGTATTTAAAATGTGTAGTTATGTTTCAATAAAACCTAATTTTGGTTTTGTTTTGCAAACTACTAATGATGATAATCCTTCCAAATTAAATAAAAGTTTTATTTAATTAATTTAATTTAATTTACAGTATTAAAATAACCAAATATGCCATTGTTCTGACATGTTTACATTCATTTTAGACAGCGTGCGCTCACGTTTTAACAGAAACAAGTTACAGCAAAAAGACAATTTATCTGGCATGTTTATATTCATTTTTTAGACAACGCAGTAATGTTTTTACCGAAACAAAAAGACGCCATGTGTTTATATTAATTTGTTGACAACACACTAATGTTTTAACAGCAACAAGTATAGCAAAAAGACACGTTTTTCTGGCACGTTTATATTTAGCCTATTTAAACAATGCATTTTAACAGAAACAAAAATACACCTTTTATGTTTTTATTCATTTGGTGACACATTAACGTTTTAACAAAAACGTGTTACAGCAAAAAGACGCCATTTTCCTGGCCTGTTTATTATCGTTTTGGACAACACACTAATGTTTTAACAGAAATAAAAAGTCGTCGTTTTCCTGACATGTTTATATTCATGTTTAGACGACACTAACAGACACAAGTTACAACACCAATACGCCATTTTCCTGACACGTTTATATTCATTTGTAGACGACACACTAACAGACACAAGTTACAACACCAATACGCCATTTTCCTGACATGTTTATATCCATTTCTAGACGACACATTAACAGAAACAAGTTACAAAACAAAGACGCCATTTTCCTGACACGTTTATATTCATTTGTAGACGACACATTAACAGAAACAAGTTACAACACAAAGACGCCATTTTCCTGACATGTTTATATTCATTTCTAGACGACACATTAACAGAAACAAGTTACAACACAAAGACGCCATTTTCCTGACACGTTTATATTCATTTCTAGACGACACATTAACAGAAACAAGTTACAAAACAAAGTCGCCATTTTCCTGACATGTTTATATTCATGGTTAGACGACACACTAACAGAAACAAGTTACAACACAAAGACGCCATTTTCCTTACATGTTTATATCCATTTTTAGACGACACATTAACAGAAACAAGTTACAACACAAAGACGCCATTTTCTAGCATGTACATATTGACGCCATTTTATGTTTATATTCATTTTTAGACGACGCGATTTAACAAAAACAGGCTAGGTAGGCTATTTGCAGAATTTAAACGCTCATTTTTGCTGTACAAATGTTAGCCTACACTTTAATGTTCATTTCTAAAAATATTGAAAGACATCATAAACTCCATAAAGGTGCATTTTTACCCGATAATGACAATGTTACTGATCCTGAAGGAAAACTAGGATTTTCCATCTGTCCTAACCATAGTCTGTAAAAAAAGATCCTAATCAGACGCAATCCCGACCGAGGTATTTTTCCCATGGCTGAAATAACATACAAACTAAAGTATGATAATTGCCCGAGGTAGGCTATATTATATACGGATTATGTTATGTTTAAAAAGCGTCTAACGTGAGTTTGAGTATCATTTCGCGTGACATTTTTAGACGTGTGTAGGCTAATGGACTTACCTCAGATCTTAAAAGTACATTAAAACAATATAAGAACCTTCCAACCGTGTGCTCTGTGTAATTGTTTCAGACACTCCATATTCTTTTCTTAAATATGTTATAATATTTCTGATTTTGATAATGTACTTTTCTATTTCATTGCGAGCGCGGTTCTTGCCGAAGGAGCCCCGCCCACCGCGTCTTCTGATTGGCTGTGATGTTTGATTGACACCAAGTCTGATTCTAGCTAAAATTTTATCATACCACGGGCAATATTAGACAGTGCATTAAAAACATAACCGCTTCAGCGGGACAACTACAGGGCTCAACCAGCTTTACCAGAAAGTCTAAGTTGAGGTAACAATGAAGCCTAAATGAAAACATTATAATACAAATGATAAAATCAAACCAACAGAGTCCAACATTGTGATCTTGAAGTAAAAAAAATCTATTTATTTCCTCCATGGATTTTTTTTAATGATAGCTTTTAACCTCTGAAGGCAGACCTGCTGTGACTTCAGATGTTATTAATGCTTTGTATTTCAGCTGATTATTTCAACAGATTTTTCAAATATATTGTTTAACGTTTGTATTTGTAATGAAAAACTATCATACAAACAATTAATGAAATGTGGTGATTAAATTGCACCAACAGCTTATTATCTCCACCCGCTCCAATGAAGACAATATCTAATTGGTGTTGCTGTCAAAATATTTAAATGTAGCCTATATACAGTGTGTGCGTGCGTGCGTGCGTGTGTATTTTGCAATAAACATGGTTTCAACAGTATACTTTAAATTTAAATTAATTGTATTTTTCTTTTAAAAAACTATTTCCATATAGAAATCTGATACATGAAAATATATACAAATTACATATAAGACATACAAGTTCATATTTGGATTTCATACATATATAAATTATGTTATACTACACAACATTTATA
>CAIGQW010052695.1:2478164-2493738 GCA_903798125.1 Danio choprae
TTCCCAGTGATGGGTTGCAGCTGGAAGGGCATCCGCTGTGTAAAACACATGCTTAATAAGTTGTCGGTTCGTTCCGCTGTGGCGACCCCAGATTAATAAAGGGACTAAGCCGAAAAGAAAATGAATGAATAAATAATATAAATAAATTAAACCGTTTTAAGCCATTTTGAACTTTCATTTCACAAAGGCCTATCGGAAAAATGTTTAGATATTTTTTTTAAAACAATAAAGAGTATTATTGAGTATTATTAAAGATTATTAAAGATGATATTAATCAAATTGTGCAAACAGAGCATTTTTGGGGGGGTGGGGTTGGCGGAGGATGAGCGAATCCATCAGAAACGACCTTTCTTTTCTTTTGTGTCATCAAGTCCTGCACTGCTTTACAAACGGATTGGGGGAAAACTGCACGTAAAAATGTGCTCTATGTCCTCGAACAAGTGTTTATGTTTTTATATGACGTGGTCAAAGGTAAAAATGAAATTGTAAATGCTGAGCTTTATTAGAAGGATATTTAATATTTTAAATCGGAATTATGTTGCTTTGGGGAGAATCAGTGGAGATATGCCGTTCGGAAATATTTAACACTACTTTCATCAAACGTATGATAGGCTACATTTGTTTCTTGTATATGTACAGTACATGCTTTAATTTCTTTAAACTATAATCCAGCAAGTATAATCTCATTTGTTTTTAAATCTTGGTTAGAATCAAGGTAACATTATTTTGATGGAATAAAGCTGGCTTGAAATTCATTCATTCATTCATTTTCTTTTCGGCTTAGTCCCTTTATTAATCCGGGGTCGCCACAGCGGAATGAACCGCCAACTTATCCAGCATATGTTTTACGCAGCGGATGCCCTTCCAGCTGCAACCCATCACTGGGAAACATCCACACACACCCATTCACACTCATACACTTCGGGCAATTTAGCTTACCCAATTCACCTATACTGCATGTCTTTGGACTTGTGGGGGAAACCGGAGCACCCGGAGGAAACCCACGCAAACACAGGGAGAACATGCAAACTCCACACAGAAATGCCAACTGACCCAGCCGAGGCTCGAACCAGCGAACTTCTTGCTGTGAGGCGATTGTGCTGCCCACTGCGCCACCGTGCTGCCCTCTGGCTTGAAATATCATTGGAAATTTATTGTTAATTCTTTTATTAACAGGGACTGTAACTGACTTTGACATTTTCTGCAGGAAACTGATCTCGAGTGTCTTTGTTTTTTATTGATCGTATGCGGGTGAAGGGTAAGAAACCTGCCAAGTCACACAATAAACGTTGCTATGACTTATTGGTCATATGATTTTTTACAATGCAGCACCACGACAAGGTCATAACCTTAAACCCTACGCCATAAAATGCATTGCACAAGAGAACACTCATGCATTTCAGCCATTTGAAGTATCTTCAGGTTAAGGGTGAACATACTGTATGTGCCATTTTGTTTTTACAGGACTGGATTTCTATATTGCCTAAAATATCCAGGTTTTGGTTTTGTTTGCACTTTGCAGACTGATCTTTATATGACATATTTCATAAAATAATCTGTCTGTGCAGCACAACATAAATGAGTAAACAAATAATAGTAATAATAATAATAGTAATAATAATAATAATAATAATAATAATAATAATAATAATGCAGGGCCTCAAGGTGGTGCAGTGGGTAGCACGTTCGCCTCACAGCAAGAAGGTCGCTGGTTCGAGCCTCGGCTGGGTCAGTTGGCATTTCTGTGTGGAGTTTGCATGTTCTCCCCGTGTTGGCGTGGGTTTCCTCTGGGTGCTCCGGTTTCCCCCACAAGTCCAAAGACATGCGCTATAGGTGAATTGGGTAAGCTAAATTGTCCGTAGTGTATGTGTGTGAATGAGTGTGTGTGGATGTTTCCCAGTGATGGGTTGCAGCTGGAAGGGCATCTGCTGCGTAAAACATATGCTTTCAAGTTGGCGGTTCATTCCGCTGTGGCGACCCCAGATTAATAAAGGGACTAAGCCGAATTGAAAATGAATGAATAATAATGCATTTTATTTAAAGGCACCTTTTCATCATACAACAATACATCATAGCAAAAGAATTAATATATAAAAAGAACATTCATTCATTCAATCATTCATTTTCCTTCGGCTTAGTACCTTACTTATCAGGGGTTGCCACAGCGAAAATGAACAGTGACCTTTTTGCTGGGAGGCGACAGTGCTAACCACTGAGCCACCGTGCCGCCAATAAAACTATTATTTACAGCACTACATACTTTCTCTAAAGATTCAAGTCATGTCATGCACCACGATTGGTTGATTATTTACAATGCCTGCATGTTATTGGTCAAGAAACCTGTCAATCATTACCTGCAGAAGATTTTAAAGGGACAGTTCAAATTTCCACATCATTGACTCACACACAATAAAACTAAAACAAGATATTCTGAAGAACGTTGAGAAAGAGTAGCTATTGACACAAAATACTGTGGATGTCAATGGCTGTTTTTTTCCCAACATACATCAGTATATCTTCCTTTTTGTTCAACAGAAGAAAGAAACTGAAACAGGGTTGAAATAAGTGGAGGATGAGTAAATGAAGTTGATGAGTAAATGAAGTAAATGAAGAGTTCAGGTACAAAAACCTCTAAATACCATCTAAAATCTTATCAAATTAGCATTTTTCTCAATATCTTGTGTGTAGGTTTGGTAATTTCACTTTTATGTCAATGAATAGGTTCTTTTTATTGCCTTTAAAGTGAAATAACTGAATGTTATCATAGGAGGTTGAGAAAAATGCTCATTTTAGAGGGACATTTTAGATGGGATTTAGAGGATTTCGCATCTGAAGTCTTTATTTACTCATCCTGCGCTTAATTCAACCCTGTTTGAGTTTCTTTCGTCTTTCTACAACTCTTCTAACGATGACAGAATTTTCATTTTTGGGTGAATTATACCCTGAAAATAGGAAAAAAATCTTATAAATGTGGTTACTATTCAAGTATGTTCACTACTCAGGTTTCTTACCTGTTGCATATGCATTGGGTGTCCATGCATGTGATGCATTCCTGGCATCCGTTGAGGGCTAATATGCCTAATGTGAGTTTGTCTGTGTGCGTTTGGAGATCTGTGTCTATGCTGGACTCTCACAGGCTGGACTTTTTGTGTACGCTCACGTGGCAGTGTCTGAAACTCTGCTGGCTGCAGAACCGGAGGTGGAGTAGGAGCCCTCTTACCCGCTTTATTAACCTGCGGGATGGGTTGAGGAGGTCCAGGGTTCTGCAGGGCTGCTTGAGTTTGCTGGTTTCGATTGGCGAATGTGTTATTAGTCTGGGTGGTGTGTTGGCGAAGTGCCGCCTCAGTAAGAGAAACAACTGGCTGAGCTGAGACTTCTTGAGTTCTGGTGGTAGTTTGTGTCTGAGGATGTGTTTCAGATATTGTCGTTCCCCAAGATTGACCAATGGGGATTGGATTCTGACCTCGAGAGGTTTCGGTTTGAGGTAATGCATGTCTTGGGATTTGCGAATGGACTTGACTAAACAAATTTGGATCCATTTGTGATTGGTTGTGAATGATTGGTCTTTGGAGGTCTCTTCTTTGAGGGGAAGAAGCAGCTTGGGCTGACCTGCTGGAAAACCCAGGTTCGTGATGTCTCTGAGGATGTGTTTGAGGTATTGTCGTTCCCCGAGGTTGACCAATGGGGATTGGATTCGGACCCTGAGAAGATTCAGTTTGAGGTAATGCATGTCTTTGCGATTGGACTTGCATCTGCTCCACCACTTGACTCCACAAATTTGGCTCCATTTGTGATTGGTTGTGCATGGTTGGTCTTTGCAGGTCTCTTCTTTGGGGGGAAGAAGCAGGTTGGGTTGACCTGCTGGAAAGTTCAGGTTCGTGTTGTCTCTGAGCAGAACGACCCCTTCGATCTTGTTGAGGAGGTCTAGGCATCCAGTCTGAGGATTCACTGCTATCCGAGCTTTCCACTTCTTGGTTGGGATACGCTGGCGTTCCCCGCAAGCGGTCCCAAGGGATCTGCTGGAGGTTTGTGTTGTCGAACTGGTTGTTTGTGCGATATCGGTTTGAACGTCGGGTTTGCTCTTCTATTGTTGACTGTAAGTTGGCATTTCTGCGGTTTGCATTGGTTTGGTTGGAATGGTGCGAGTAGCCAGTCTGAATGAGGCTGTCGGTGTGATGGGATCCATTTGTTGAAGCATTGTTTAGCGTTGGATTACCCGATATTGAGTTCTGCAAGGCACTTTGAGAGTGATTTCGATGGCTGGTGGATAAACCTGAGTTTGTATGTTGGCGTATTGCATTGGTTTGGTTGGTTTGAATGAGGTTGTTATGTTGGTTAGAGTTCTGTAATCCAGTGTGTGGAGAAATTGCATTAGTGTGTTGACTATGTAGGGCACTTTCTCTTTGGTCTGCATGTTGCCATGCCGTCTGCTGTGCCTCTGGAGGGTATGTGTTCAAGTTGACATGCACTGTTTGAGGTTGTGTGTTGAATTGATCAGTATGTGGCAATGCATTGAGGCTTACATGAACAGTAGGTGCAAGTGCACCCGGCTGGGAATTGCCTGTTTGTATGACAATATTAGGAGTGTGTTGTGGGAACGAGCTCGGAGGGTCATTGTTGGGATTTGTTGAATTGTTGTTGATTTGATGCCCATTGTCTGGCACTGCACTGAAGTTGTGCTGGAATTCATCAGTGTTCATATGGCCATTATGATGGAGTGAGTTTCTGGGTATGTTTTGTGCCATTGTGCTGATGTTCCCATTGTTGTGATTAGTGACGTTTTGTGGGAGCGAGCTGTGTAATGTTGGGTGGTTTTCATTGACTAGAGCTCTGTTTGCTATCTGAGAAAGAGATTGGAAGAGATGTTAAGGCTTGGCAACAGGAGCTTTGTAATTATTACAAACTACATTTATCTGGGAATTGAGTGGAATTCATCCAGAAATGGAAAATCTGTCATCATTTACTCAACATCATGTTGATCCAAACTCATAAGACTTTGGTAAATCTATAACAAACAAATTAAAATATGCTGAATAAAACCTGATAATCATACTTAACATGGGTTAAGCTGCTTTGTTCATTTACATTGTAATGTAATGTGCATTTACAGTATATAGCACATTTATTACATTAAATTCATAATGTATATTATGTATATTAGTAATGCATTAGCTGTATTACTTTTTGTGTCTTCTAAATTTAGTTACATTGACAGAAACCTCTCAGGTTTCGTTAAAAAATTTTTTATTTATGTTTACAAAATTAACCCAAGTCCTACGGGTTCAAAATGTCATAAGGGAGAGTAAATGATGGAAATAAATAAATAAATATGTTTTTAATCTATTACAATATTTTTAATAATATTAAAACATAATTTTAACAGTAATAATTTTGAATAAGTTAATAATTTTAAAAAAATATAATATAATATTTTCATGGCGACGCGATGGCGCAGTGGGTAGCACAATCGCCTCACAGCAAGAAGGTCGCTGGTTCGAGTCCCGGCTGGGTCAGTTGGTATTTCTGTGTGGAGTTTGCATGTTCTCCCCGTGTTCGCGTGGGTTTCCTCCGGGGCCAACACACTTCCAACACACTTCGCTATTTGAATATAAAAAAGTGCCTGAGCTGGGTCAAAAACTACCTATTTTTAATTCAGAACATAATGTATGTCATCTGTATAAAAGGTTAAGCATCAAAATCCTTTGTGTAAGCAAATGCTGCTGATTATTACTTTGCACTGTTATATTAACTTATATAGTTATTTTTTACTATATATTTATTTTTTACTAAATATAATTTTTTTACTCTTTTAGTATGATAAAAATTATTATATAAAAAAGATTATAGTATTATATTAAAATATTCATTCATTCATTCATTTTCTTTTCGGCTTAGTCCCTTTATTAATCTGGGGTCGCCACAGCGGAATGAACCGCCAACTTATCCAGCATATGTTTTACGCAGCGGATGCCCTTCCAGCCGCAACCCATCACTGGGAAACATCCACACACACCCATTCACACTCATACACTACGGACAATTTAGCTTACCCAATTCACCTATACTGCATGTCTTTGGACTTGTGGGGGAAACCGGAGCACCCGGAGGAAACCCACGCCAACACGGGGAGAACATGCAAACTCCACACAGAAATGCCAACTGACCCAGCCGAGTCTCAAACCAGCGACCTTCTTGCTGTAAGGCAATTGTGCTACCCACTGCGCCACCGCGTCACCATTAAAATATTATATTATATTAAATAAAAATTATTAACTTATTCAAAATGATTACTATTAAAATTATGTTTTAGTATTATAAAAAATATTGTTAAGAACAACACATATTACTATTTGTCATTTTATTAAAAAGTACAATTGTTAAATATTATTCTACATTACACAGAACACAATAAGCAAGAGTGACACCGTCTTACTGTCATTCCTTCATTCGGGTTTGTCTTCTGAAGTTCAATATTATTTCTGACTCTCCGATCAACTGCAAACATGAGCACATGAGCAGATCAGCACCCTTAGCATCATGAAACAACACACAGACACATTCAAGAGACACGTACCATTTCTTTGTCGCAGGAGCACAATAATGACAACGATAATAATGATCAGTGCAACAACACAGGCAACAACGATCCCCGCGACGGCCCCAGCGCTGAGACACGTTCCTGCAAAGAGGAAATTTAACATTTTACATCTGAAGAATTAGATTCGCAAGCACACAGAAATCCAGCCAGGGCATAAAGGGCAAAAAAAGAAAAACATGAATAATCAAACGCTACACACATGAATAAATTAAATGTTTTTTTTATTATTATCTATTTTATTCCATAATAATTTAGTTTATTTGTCATAAAACAATGAAAAATATTCAGTTATTGAAACTTCTGTGACAATATGTACTTTATTAAATTCATTCATTCATTCATTTTCATTTCGGCTTAGTCCCTTTATTAATCTGGGGTCGCCACAGCGGAATGAACCGCCAACTTACCCAGCATATGTTTTACTTCCAGCTGCAACCCATCACTGGGAAACATCCACACACTCTCATTCACACACATGCACTACGGACAATTTAGCTTAACCAATTCACCTATACCGCATGTCTTTGGACTTGTGGGGGAAACCGGAGCACCCGGAGGAAACCCACGCCAACACGGGGAGAACATGCAAACTCCAAACAGAAATGCCAACTGACCCAGCCGAGGTTCGAACCAGCGGCCTTCTTGCTGTGAGGCGATCGTGCTACCCACTGCGCCACCGTGAGGCCCCCTTTATTAAATTACTTTTAATTATTGTTTTCTGTAATGATCTAGAACTAGCTTATTTAAAAACAAGTTTCTACAAGTACATAGGCTAATGGAGCCAGGGCATGAAGAAAAAAAATACAGTAATAATCAAACGTTACACACATGAATAAATTACAGGTTTTTTTTATTATTATCTATTTTATTCCATTTAAAGTTTAGCAAAAATCTAATATTTTTTAGAGGATATTTGAGGAGAATTGAATAGTGTTATTTTTACACCAGGAAAAAATTATTTTAAACTCCGAAATATCTTTATTCATTCATTGATTTTCCTTTAGCTTAGTCCCTTTATTCATCAGGGTTGGCCACAGCCAAATGAACCGTCAACTATTCCAGCATATGTTTTACACAGCGGATGCCCTTCCAGCTGCAACCCATTACTGGAAAACATCCATACACACTCATACACTACGGACAATTTAGTTTATTCAATTCACCTATAGCCCATGTGTTTGGACTGTGGGGGAAACCGAAGCACCCGGAGGAAACCCAAGCCAACATGGGGAGAACATGCAAACTCCACACAGCAATGCCAACTGGCCCAGCCAGGACTCGAACCAGCAACCTTCTTGCTGTGAGGCAGCAGTGCTAACCACTGAGCCACCGTGTCACCCTAAATGCACAATTGAAATAAGTCTATTTATTTGACAATTATTTGTTCATTTAAATTGTGATTTATTATTTTTATGCTTCAATTATTTAAAATAGATAATTATATTCTTCATTTTATTTCTGATTGGGCACTCCTGGTCCTCCATACTTAAGATCTTGAACTATTCATTCATTCATTTTCTTTTCGGCTTAGTCCCTTTATTAATCTGGGGTCGCCGCAGCGGAATGAACCACCAACTTATCCAGCATATGTTTTACGCAGCGGATGCCCTTCCAGTTGCAATCCATCACTGGGAAACATCCATACACACTCATTCACACTCATACACTACGGACAATTTTGTTTACCCAATTCACTTATACCACATGTTTTAGGACTTGTGGGGGAAACCGGAGCACCCGGAGGAAACCCACGCCAACACAGGGAGAACATGCAAACTCCACACAGAAATGCCAACTGACCCAGCCGGGGCTTGAACCAGCGACCTTCTTGCTGTGAGGCAATCGTGCTACCCACTGCGCAGATCTTGAACTAGATTATTTAAAAACAAGTTTCTACGAATACAAAATGAAAACTGAATCATTTGAATGGAAACTGGGCATATGAAATGGAGCCAGGGCATAAAGGGCAAAGAAAAAAAACACACATAAATAATCGAGCTAGCAAACGGGAGAGAATATCCTGCACAGAAAATCACTGTAGGCGGATGTAAAATCACTTTAGGCAGCCAGTGGGCCAAACCACTGTGAAGAAGGGGAGGGGGAACTCAACTGTTTCTAAATGCTTATGTTTTTTTCTACTTACACAATTATTTTAGGTTTACATACACATGTTTTTCACAATAGAGCTGTGTCTCGTTTCTAGTACAAATATCTCAAAATTCTTAGATCATGTAAAATATTGACTGGTTTTCACTTTCAGGAGCAATAACAGAAGAAAATATCCTGCACAGAAAATCACTGTAGGTGGATGGAAATTATGACTCCTTTCGGTGAGGTGACACATGAATTTATCAGTCCAGTGGTTGATTATTACTCCCTCTCTGGTCAAGAAAATGAATGTCAGGCTGAAGAATGAACCGACAGATGCATCAGTCACCTATGGAGCCAGGTCAGTCTCAGAAATAATACATTTAGAGAAAAAAAAATCATACATGCACAGCACAATTCACATTTATAAAATAGCACAGTGATCCTTTAGTACATGCACAGCTAAACAATATGCTAATTGTGGCCGTTAATGTTAAGTAAACATTATGCCAAGTCGTCACAAATAAAACAAAGCATGGGAAACGGCTTTGGCGTGTTAGTTGCAGTGCACTATGCAACAAGCTATTGTAAACAAGCTTATGTTAACTAGATAAGTAATATTTTAATCACTAGTATAGCAGATTCATTGAAAATCACATCGGTAATCAGCATTTTTGCCGCAACTAATTTATGAATAAGTCTGCATCAATAACATTAAGGATAATCACTTTATTTAAAGTGAATAAAATACCCTCCTGGGGCCTCGTGGTGGCGCAGTGGGTAGCACGATCGCCTCACAGCGAGAAGGTCGCTGGTTCAAGCCTCGGCTGGGTCAGTTGGTATTTCTGTGTGGAGTTTGCATGTTCTCCCCGTGTTGGCGTGGGTTTCCTCCGGGTGCTCCGGTTTCCCCCACAAGTCCAAAGACATGCGCTATAGGTGAATTGGGTAGGCTAAATTGTCTATGGTGTATGTGTGTGAATGGGTGTGTGTGGATGTTTTCCAGTGATGGGTTGCAGCTGGAAGGGCATCCGCTGCGTAAAACATATGCTGGATAAGTTGGCGGTTCATTCCACTGTGGCAACCCCAGATTAATAAAGGGACTCCTGTGCCCTTATGTATGCAGTCGAACGTGACAATATGAGTACACCCCCCACAAATCTCTCATTTAAATGAATAATTTTCCATAGGATGCTTTACAATATTATATTTGTGCATATACATTAGTTCAGTCAGTACTGAAGCCAAATCTGGAGCTAATCTAACAAAATAACTTACAATAATGGTGCAAAAATTAGTAGCCCAAATTTATATGTTAGAGAAAAATATTAAATTAAATGTTCAAAAATAGAGAAACAAGAGAAACAAAAAATATAGACAATATTGCTGAAATGTTGTAGTTTGTAATTGTTTTTTGCAATATTTTGCATGAATTTAAATGTATTATCTTTCCATTTCCAAAGATGTTCTGTAACTAAAATATTATTTTAATAAATATATCTGTTTAATAAATCTGTTTTGTTCAAATGCACCAATATATATGACCCATATTCACTGAGAAATGGAGAAAAATATTCATTTTCAAAATAAGGTGCACTCATATACACTGAACACTGTATATATATATTTGTAATTTTCATTTATTTTTTTGATATTATTATTTATTTTATCATTTTGTGTATGTTTGGTTTTGATTCCTTTAGTACATGTTAAAAGCTCCTAAAATAAATAAAGACAGTGTTTAAAAAAAATATATATAATAGTTTTGAGACTGATCTGGCTCCATAATCACCGAACTGTCATTAACTCACCCACAATAGCCAGGTTGATCTGCTGACTTGATGTCCCTCCAGTGATGCCATTGTGTGCAGTGCAGACGTAACCTCCGCTCTGATTCGTGGAGAAGATCTGCAGGGTCAGCAGGCCGCTAGCTGATTGGCTGGAGCTGACCGTCTGGCCGTTGATCTGCCATGTGAAGGATGCAGGAGGCAGAGATGCAGACGTACAGCTGAGGAGCATCGACTGACCCACTGTAGCGTCTCCACCTCCGACACACTGACTGGAGCTCTTCGTTAGCTGCGGAGAATCTGGACCATCTGAAGAAACAGCAATAGCATGGATCGATTAATTAAAAGTGGTTAATGATGCTTATTAAAGACGGTAAGGAAAATGAAAATGGTAAGACCAAAATCTCTGTATTAGTAAATATATACAGTGGGGGAAACACTTCATGTTGTTTATCTGGAAATATAAAAATCTTGATCATTCTGTAGGTTTTGTCTATCCAAACTGATCTTTATTAACTATTTTCTATTGCACTGGAGTCGGGTGATTGGCTGGGCCATTCTACAGCTGGATTTTCTTTCTCTAATAAGCATTTGAGAGTCTCCTTGGCTGTGTTTTGGATCATTGTCTTGCTGAAATGTCCACCCTGGTTTCATCTTCATCCTCCTGCTAATGTAGATGTTGGACTGAAGCAGCTGATATTCATTTACACTGAGGAAGGGCAGAGGGTTGCTGAAGAACTACTGAGAGATTTCAGCTGCTGTCTGGGCTTTCCATGCTTTTCTACACCTCCCTTTCTTCATGTGTTCCAATACTTTTTTCCTGCGTCAATTCATTTTATTATACATAACTTCATTTGCAAACTAATTAATATTGTTTTCTTTGCATATATGAATTCCTTTGGTTGTTACCAACATCTGGGGAAATCAGCACCTTTAGAAATATGTCAATAATTGAGCTAGAATATAGAGTATCCTGCACAGTATATACAATACATGAAATTAGGGGCAAAAATGCCATCCGACAAGTACCAATATGAAAAAAATATTTGCTGATCATTTTTAATGGTCCATTTAGTTAAACAATTAAATTAGGGTTATTATAGTTGATTGAAACTGAAACGATTAAAATAAAATGTTGCTTGAAATAATGTTTTAAATGAAAATACAATAACATAAAAGGCAGCACGGTGGCGCAGTGGGTAGCACAATCGCCTCACAGCAAGAAGGTCGCTGGTTCGAGCCCCGGCTGGGTCAGTTGGCGTTTCTGTGTGGAGTTTGCATGTTCTCCCCGTGTTGGCGTGGGTTTCCTCCGGGTGCTCCGGTTTCCCCCACAATTCCAAAGACGTGGTACAGGTGAATTGGGTAAGCGAAATTGTCCGTAGTGTATGTGTGTGAATGAGTGTGTGTGGATGTTTCCCAGTGATGGGTTGCAGCTGGAAGGGCATCCGCTGCGTAAAACATATGCTGGATAAGTTGGCGGTTCATTCCCAGATTAATAAAGGGACTAAGCCGAAAAAAATAAATGAATGAATGAATAATAACACAAAATAAATTAATTATACATATTTTATTTTATTCCATTTTTATTTAGTTTTTCTTAATGATCTAAAAATATATATAATTATTTTTTACATACAAATGTCAAAAAATGTTGACAAATTTACACAAAGCATTATAAAACCTAAAAATCTTAATCACACACACACACGCGCACGCGCACACGCACACACTTAAATACACATACATATGCATAGCAAATAAAAATGCTATGCACAAAACAATGGCTATTTTTGTCTATTTAGGTAATATGACACAAATGTAAAAAAAAAAAAACTAAATCATATTAAATATAAAATGAAAATATTAATACAAATAATAAAATAAAAACGCAATAAACTTTTAAACACAAATTTAACACAGAATAACAATAAACAGTTTAAATGTAAATATGAAAATTATGTAAATTTATAATAATTAATTATATGCAAAACTTTAATAAAAACTAAAACAGTGTCTTAGTACTACAAACAACCCAACAGAATTAAATATAAATAAAACAAAAGGTTTTATGCAAATAAAAACTCTTCTCATCTATCTGCCATAGGCTGGATTATTGGTTGTGACTGCTGTCATGTTCCCTCAGACAGATTGTAATTAGTCACTAGCGGGGCAGAAATTAATCCAAATTATGTATTATGTTTGTCCAACAAACTGGAACACTACAAATGCTTTTGTCATTTTATTCATGTTACATGTCTGGCGCTGTCTTTGAATGCGTGCTGTCATAAAACTAAAATTATTATTTTATCAAAGCAATTGCAAACATGTTAAAGTATTATTTATTATAAATTGGATTATATTTTAGTTTTCATAAAAATGTTTTTTTTCAATTTGTTATTTATTTTCTTTTATTATTATTATTTGTATTTATATTAAATTAGTTTCTGTGTCATTTAATTGTAGTTAGTTTTAGAAATTTTGTAATGTGTTTTTCCTTATTTTTGATTATTCATTCATTTTATTTTCGGCTTAGTCCCTTTATTAATATGGGGTCGCCACAGCGGAATGAACCGCCAACTTATCCAGCATATGTTTTACGCAGCGGATGCCCTTCCAGCTGCAACCCATCACTGGGAAACATCGACACACTTCCATTCACACGCATACACTACGGACAATTTAGCTTACCCAATTCACCTATACCGCATGTCTTTGGACTTGTGGGGGAAACCGGAGCACCCGGAGGAAACCCACGCCAACACGGGGAGAACATGCAAACTCCACACAGAAATGCCAACTGACCCAGCCGAGACTTGAACCAGCGACCTTCTTGCTGTGAGGCGATTATTTTTGTTTAATGTAAGTTAATTTAGTACATTAAGTTGAATTAAATGTAAAAAAAAGTTTTTTATTACAATATTTTATTCAATTTAATGTTTGGGAAAATGTTAATATATTGTATTAGAGGGTATATGAGAAAAATGTAAAAGTGTTACACCAGGAAAGTTGAAAATATATTTATGTCAGTAAAAATAAATACAAAAATAAATAAATAAATAAATAAATAAATAAATAAATAAATAAATAAAATAAATAAATAAATAAATAAATAAATAAATAAATATTTTTATTATCATGTTTATTAGTCAAAAAAACAACAAAGAGCCTTCAGTTCTTAAAACTTCTGCGACGATCCATATTTTACCAATTTACTTTTAATTATTGTTTTCTGCAAATGCACTTATGATCTTGAACTAGATTATTTAAGAACACGTTTCTTTCTCTATGAATACAAAAGGAAAACTGAATCATTTCTTGATGCGCACTGATCCCGTAATGCATATCTGGCAACCCAAAAACTGCTGCAACTCCCGGCCCTATAGTTAAAGGTACAGTTCAGCCAAAAATGATATTCTGTCATCGTTTTCTCACTCTTCGCTTGTTTAAAACATGTTTGGCTTTCTTTCTTCTGTTGAACACAAAATAAGATTTCTTGAAGAAAGCTGAAAACCTGTAACCATTGACTTCCATAGTGTTTATTTTTCCTACACTCAAAAAATGACGTTTGCTACTAATTAAACTACTTAATAAGCTGAAACAACACAATTCTTTTTTTTTTGGGGGGGGGGGGGGGTTGTGGAGGGGGGAACTTAATAGTATTATATCCAATCCACTTAAATTTGTAAAACTAATAAGCTAACTTAATTTCCCAATTAAACCAAGCATTTTTTTTACTATGGAAGTCAATGGTTACAGGTTTCCAGCATTCTTCAAAATTTTGTGTTCAACAGAACAAAGAAACTCATAAAGGCTTCAAACCGCACAAGAGTGAGTAAATAGTGAGTTATTTTTGGGTGAACCGTCCCTTTAACACTATATCGATTTGCTAAAATAGAACTAGTTTCTGAGTGACTCACAGTAGATGTTGAGGTTGCCTTTGGCTGTCTGAGCGCTGACGGGGTTGCTGACGGTACATGAATATTGTCCTGAGTCTTGTCTGCTGGCTGAGATGATGAGCAGAGATCCAGAGCTGATGCCGATGTGGGAATCAGAAGACAGAGGAGCTCCTGCTTTCCCCCAAACCACACTGACCTGAGAGCCCGCAGTCCAGCTGCAGCTCACTGACACATTCCCTCCTTCCAGAGGCAGAGATGGCAGAGAGAGACTCACACCGCTCACTGCATCTACACACACACACACACACACACACAAACGTACAGCTGAAATGAGAAATATTTGCTCTCCTTTTTCAAATATTTCCCAAAGGATGTTGAACAGATTCAGGAATTTTTTACAGTATTTCCTATAATATTTTTTCTTCTGGAGCAAGTCTTATTTGTTTTTATATTGGATAGAATTAAAGCACTTTTTAATGTAACGTTTTAAACCATTTTAAGGTCAAAATCATTAGCCCCCTTAAGCAATTTTTTTTTCAGTTGTCTGAAAAATCTGTTATACAGTGACTTGCCTAATTAAACTAACCTGCCTAGTTAACCTAATTAACCTAGTTAAGCCTTTAAATGTCACTTTAAGCTGAATACTAGTATCTTGAAAAATATCTAGTCAAATATTATGTGCTGTCATCATGGCAAAGAGAAAAGAAATCAATTAGAAATTAGTTATTAAAACTATTATGTTTAGAAATGCGTTGGGGAAAAATATATATACAGGGGGGCTAATAATTCTGACTTCAACTGTGTGTGTGTGTGTGTGTGTGTGTGTGTGTGTGTGTGTGTGTGTGTGCGTGTGCGTGTGCGTGTGTGTGTGTGTATTCTAATCAACAATATGGACATACATAACTATTAATAATTCTATATATTCTATTCAGTACTGTGGGCATACATGGAATCATAATTTCATAACAGGTGTAAAGACGACTACTATTATTAATTAACAAACTATTCTTTTTAGTCAGCATTGTGTGCATGTGTAGAATCATACTTTCAAAACAGGTGTAAATACTACTATTATTATTAATCAGTCATTATTTAAAGTCAGTGTTGTTCATATGAAGCATTATACTTCCATAAAAGGTGTAAATACAACTACTATTATTAATCAGTCATTATTTAAAGTCAGTGTTGTGCATATGAAGCATTATACT
>CAIGQW010052695.1:2493748-2526579 GCA_903798125.1 Danio choprae
TGAAGCATTATACTTCCATAACAGGTGTAAATACAACTACTATTATTAATCAGCCATTATTTAAAGTCAGTTTTGTGCATATAAAGCATTATATTTTCATAACAGGTGTAAATACAACTTTCTAGTCAGTATTTGCATGCATATGTACTGTCGCATCATACCAAACACCTTGAGCTGCACTGAACACGTGTTCACACTGAGTCCAGAGGTAGACGAGGGTTCGACAGAGACGCTGTAGTTTCCAGAATCACTGATCTGGCTGCTGCTGACGGTGAACTGGGTGGCAGAGACTGTGATTCTGCCCTGGAACTGCTGGACGGACATCAGGACGGGCCCGCCATTCACCCACATGGCCAGCGTAGTAGCTGCACTGTCCGTCCATCTGATGAGGGGCACATTCGGCACAGTCTGCACCGTAAACACTGCATTCGTTCCTGAAGCGACCAGTAATGGAGACGAACACTGAACGGGAACAGGGTTCAGACACACAACAGCCAATGGAAAACCTGTGGAAATTTAGAAGTGCAGTATATTAAAGCTGTAAAAATCCAAATTAAAGGCCCGGGTAAATTAAAATCAAGTGTTTTAGATGTTAGTTTCAGTCTGTTAGTTTAAAGGATATCTATAAGCTAGTGTGCTCCAAAACAGTGACAACACTCATGTTGAAAAAGTCTCAGCAACTTCTGGTTCATGCTGACTTTAGCATATCCTGAAACTGTGGTTGGATGCTGAAACTGTGTTTACTGTGTTTTTTATCTGATGCCATTTTAAAAATGCTTGATCTTTTCTTCATAATGCATGCTCCATAATAATAACCCCTGTTCTACAACCACACAAAACAAAGCAAGAAATGATCACGCTTCCAGAAGAAAAAACTGAACGATGCATTAATGCACTATAGATGAAGAGACATGCAAATAATACACGTCAAAGAGCTTAAAATAACATCTTAACAAAAGTGCAGAATGCTGTGAAACAGGTGAAACTCACGGCAGGTGAACCCAAAGGTGTGTCACAAAGGTGTGTCAAGAATGCATACATGTGCACAAAGCTTGAAAAACAATGTCTGTAAAACATTCAATCAGTTTTTTGACTTATCTTATCTACTTATCTTTTTTTGCATCACTTATTGCATTTGTTTATACTTGGATGTTATATTTAGCAAGAAAATGCCCTGATGTCTATTTGATGTTGTCATTTAAATGTCTGCAAGGTTTGTAGATCATATTTGTTTTATGACTATGAGACGTTTCTGATTCAAAACTGCTTGTCTGAAGAGGATTATTGTGTACAATAATTTAAAATAAATAAATAAATCACCGGGGCAGCACGGTGGCGCAGTGGGTAGCACGATCGCCTCACAGCTAGAAGGTCGCTGGTTCGAGCCTCGGCTGGGTCAGTTCGCATTTCTGTGTGGAGTTTGCATGTTCTCCCCGTGTTTGCGTGGGTTTCCTCCGGGTGCTCCGGTTTCCCCCACAAGTCCAAAGACATGCGCTATAGGTGAATTGGGTAAGCTAAATTGGCCGTAGTGTATGTGTGTGAATTAGTGTGTGTGGATGTTTCCCAGTGATGGGTTGCAGCTGGAAGGGCATCCGCTGTGTAAAACATATGCTGGATAAGTTGGCGGTTCATTCCGCTGTGGCGACCCCAGATTAATAAAGGGACTAAGCCGAAAAGAAAATGAATGAATGAATAAATAAATCACCACTGAGGCCAGCGAGCACATTGACAGAACAACCAATATAGAAATATAAAATAAATTAATAAATACGCTAATTGATTAATTTTAACCAATTAATTTTGACCAAGCACTTGCTTTTCACTTATAATAATATACTTTTTCTAATTTTAAAAATATTACATTTGCTTTAAGAACAATCATTCATTCATTCATTTTCTTTTCGGCTTAGTCCCTTTATTAATCTGGGGTCGCCACAGCGCAATGAACCACCAACTTATCCAGCATATGTTTTACACAGCGGATGCCCTTCCAGCTGCAACCCATCACTGGAAAACATCCATACACACCCATTCACACACATACACTACGGACAATTTAGCTTACCCAATTCACCTATACCGCATGTCTTTGGGGGGAAACCGCCAATGAAATTTTGTTGAAATGTTGTAGTTTGTAATTGTTTTTTGCAATATTTTGCATGAATTTAAATGTATTATCTTTCCATTTCTAAAGATGTTCTGTGACTAAAATATCATTTTAATAAATATATCCATTTAATAAATCTGTTTTGTTCAAATGCACCAATATATAGGACCCATATTCACTGAGAAATGGATATAAATATTCATTTTCAAAATGGGGTGTACTCATATATGCTGGGCACTGTATATGAAATAAGCTGCTGCTCCTGAGCAGGTTTGAGCTACCAGACCTCTTGCTATGACAACAACTCTCGGATGAGTTTTGAAGAACAAAATGATCCTGGGCCTCACGGTGGCGCAGTGGATAGCACGTTCGCCTCACAGCAAGAAGGTCGCTGGTTCGAGCCTTGGCTGGGTCAGTTGGCGTTTCTGTGTGGAGTTTGCATGTTCTCCCCGTGTTGGCGTGGGTTTCCTCCGGGTGCTCCGGTTTCCCCCACAAGTCCAAAGACATGCGGTACAGGTGAATTGGGTAAGCTAAATTGTCCGTAGTGTATGTGTGGGAATGAGTGTGTATGGATGTTTCCCAGAGATGGGTTGCAGCTGGAAGGGCATCCGCTGCGTAAAACATATGCTGGATAAGTTGGTGGTTCATTCCGCTGTGGCGTCCCCAGATTAATAAAGGGACTAAGCCGAAATGAAAATGAATGAATGAAAATGATCCTGGATCGTGTCAAATCATCAATAACCAAATCCAGCTAATTGAGTAATCCACGTACGAAGAACGGACCCCAGGATCTACAGATTTGTAGTTAATTACAGTACTTAT
This sequence comes from Danio choprae, assembly GCA_903798125.1. Lineage (NCBI taxonomy): Eukaryota > Metazoa > Chordata > Actinopteri > Cypriniformes > Danionidae > Danio > Danio choprae. Next base: position 2,496,678 of record CAIGQW010052695.1, read on the forward strand.
ACAGAATTTTTGTCTTGCTTCTAGTCCAAATATCCACATTTCAAAGCAAAAACAAGATTATTTTACTCACCCCATTGGCAGATAATTTAGCTTGCTTTAAGGACAAACTCCTAATTTTGACTTATTTCTTCTGAAGCTGAAAACCAAACAATATTTTGACTTGATCTAAGAATTTGTAGATATTTGGACTAGAAATGAGACAAAACTAAGTAAGAAAAGCGTTGCTTGCATTGTGATTATTCAATTTATTTACCTGAATACTGTTAGATTCCTATTCAAACTATCTTATGAAACTGTATTCATATTGCAATATTTCATTCATTTTTATTTCAGCTTAGTCCCTTTATTAATCTGGGGTCGCCACAGCGGAATGAACCGCCAACTTATCCAGCATATGTTTTACGCAGCGGATGCCCTTCCAGCTGCAACCCATCACTGGGAAACATCCACACACACTCATTCACACGCATACTATTGCAATATTTATCGCAGGAAAATAAAATATCGCAATATCTGATTTTTTTTCAATACACCCTAATGTACAATAAGTTTATTTAGGTACAAACCTCACATACATTTCATTAAAATCTGACTGTAAACAGAATCTGAGCTGTAAAGTGCTCTACAAATTAAGTGTGTTACTGTTGTTGTCTAATTTACTATTAAATGCACTACTGAGGTAAAGTTGGTTGTATATTCGCACTCTCTCCTTCGTAATATAATTACACAAGAATATTCTTCGCAAATTCATTCATTTTCCTTCAGCTTAGTCTCTATTACAGGGGTCGCCACAGCGGAATGAACCGCCAATTATTCCGGCATATGTTTTTACACAGCGGATGCCCTTCCATCCGCAACCCAGTACTGGGAAACACACATACACTCTCACATTCATAAACACTCATACACTACTGCCAATTTAGTTCATCCAACTCCACTCTGTGAGGGACTGTGGGGGAAACCGCAGCACCCGGAGGAAACCCACACCAACAGAGGGAGAACATGCAAACTCCAATCAGAAATGCCAACTGTTCCAGCCGGGACTCGAACCAGCGACCTTCTTGCTGTGAGGCGACAGTGCTAACCACTGAGACGCCGTGTCGCCCTCAAATTCTAAATAGGGAAATCATATTAGCAGCCAATGACTATCAAAGTACGACATTGTTCACGGTCAAATACATAGTGCTAATGTTGTTTTGAAGTCATACTTGTGATTTCAGACCGGATATTCAAAGTACCATGGTAAACAATATAGGCAGCGCGTCACAAGTTGCCACTGAACGAATGTGCGAATATAAATCCAACTTTACCTCAATAAATTAGCTTGTGTATCTTCTGTGAAATCACATTAAGTTTGGGAAACTTACTTGTCAAAGACAAAACTACAATAGGATGAAGAAGTGCGTTCATGTCAGTCTGGAAGGCCTGAGGAAAACAAAATTAGTTTCCAGATGCTTCATTTTACCACATATTACAGCATATAAATCATGATAAGAGACATTCTGTCAAAATAAACGATACTGGCATCAGTCACTGTCTCTATTAGCGACAGTTTGGTGTTAAAACACAACGATAGAGCCTATACAGTCATTATAGTATTAAAATGTGAAGTTAAAGATGTTATACGCACTCACTATGCGGTTTTCTCCTGCTTTTCATTTTCGTGTTATTTGTATATCCGCGTTTGGTTTCAGTACTCACTACTAAAATTCCTGGTTAACCTGTCAGTAGACGACGCCTCAGGTCTCACCTCAACGCGTCAGGCAAAATAAAAGTCCGTGTTACTGAATAAAAAAAAAAAAGGAATATCCTGATCAACTTGACAAAAAAGCAACCTAAAAAACAATACAAGTTTTTGTATAAACCTCAAGTTATTTATTGGAAAGTTTTACACCCATAAATGTTAATATAAAAAAATACACTCATTTTTATTATTTTCAACATTACCACCGCTTCCTAGTAGCCTAACATGAGTGATGCTTAAACTCCTGGAATTTGTGCTTTGTTTAATATTCATTCATATTTATTTATTTTTCACGTGCCCTCTCGTTTTCTTTCCTCCCATATTTCTCTCTTTACACTTTTGTTATGCTGCCTTAAAATGTATTAATAATTCCCATATTATTGGAAACAATATATATGTATGGACTGTACTGACAATATTATGTTTTATTTGTAAATACTGCAACTTTTGTTGTTAATGCAGTAAGAAATGTGTACTTCAAGTCTACTCGATGTAGCGGGGTAGATTAAAGGTAGGGGTGTGTGTGTGTGTGTGTGTGTGTGTGTGTGTGTGTTCAATGCGCTGCCTTAAAATCTTGTTTCTGAGTAGGCCATTTAAATTAGAGGTAATCAAAAATTCGGATTAATATTAATAACCTTCCATCAAAGTTATTATTTCCTTGTTTTGCTGTAATTGTGTTTTATTTGTGGGGGTCAAAAATAAAATGAATGGCACTTAAAAATTATTACCTGGCTGTCATAACTATTCACATTGATTTACATATTCACAACTTGCTATTTAGGTGTTTATTGTGCAATAATAGCTGTTTTTTTTGTTTATTTATGTTTTTCTGTGTATATTTTCTTTTTGTTGCTAAATTAACACAAATTTGAGGTAATGTACAAATGTTTTGCTTTCCGAACTTGCGCATGCGCATTAACACTTATCCGACATGTAGGTACCTGTGTTGCAGCCGTAAGTCGAAGTCCACCCTACCTGTTGAAAGACTGAAACCCATCTCGTGTTATTTTGTCGCTCAATCTAATAGTAGTGAAAGTCAGTAAACAACGGGTTTAAACTTCAGGACTTCAGGTAAACATTTTTATTTGAACAATATGGCCATTGTTGTATCCTAAGTTATCGAAGTACCAGTCGGTAGGGTATCATTTGACCGTCTGTTTTTAGTGAGTGAGTTCATTAGAAGGCAGCTTGTCTAACCTCTTATCTGTAATTTTGTCAGGTGATGGGCTCACTGATGCGGGTCTGGATTCTGTGTGCCGCTGTTATTCTGAGTGAGTTTAATGTTATTCTGGAAAAATCTAAAACCTGCTTTACCAGCTGACGTGATGCTGCTTTAGAGACTCTACTCTCTAGTACACTCTAGAGCAGGGGTCACCAGTCTCGTGTCCTGCAGGGTTTAGCTCCAACATGCCTCAACACGCCTGCCTAGGTGTTTTAAGTATAACTAGTAAGACCTTGATTAGCTTGGTCAGGTGTGCTTGATTAGGGTTGGAGCTAAAATCTGCAGGACACCGGCCCTCCAGGAACAAGTTTGGTGACCCCTGCTCTGGAGAATCTACATAGTAAAAGCACTATATAAATGCACGTGAATTGAATTGAATAGAGAGTAAAAATGAATATCTTATCAAAAGCCTTTGTATCAACAAAACATAAAACTGTATGCATTTGGGCATCGCAGCAATGCAGAAAATATGTAAAAACAACAACAATCTAGATTAAATGCTATTTAAATAGGATTTGGCTTTCTATTAATATGCTAATCAAACGGGATTATGAACATATCACGTTATTATTATTGCGCTTATTTAGTTTACAGCCCTTTGGAGTGACTAAGTCATCTTCTAAGCCACTTTAAGATCACAGAAAATGCTTCTGTTTAAGCTCTAATTTTAAAATAAAAATAATAATGCAGTAATAAATGTGATAGCAGTGGCGCAGTGGGTAGCACAATTGCCTTACAGCAAGAAGGTCGCTGGTTCGAGCCTCGGCTGGGTCAGTTTGCATGTTCTCCCCGTGTTGGCGTGGGTTTCCTCCGGGTGCTCCGGTTTCCCCCACAAGTCCAAAGACATGCGCTATAGGTTAATTGGGTAAGCTAAATTGCCCGTAGTGTATGTGTGTGTTAATAAGTGTGTATGGATGTTTCCCAGTGATGGGTTGCAGCTGGAAGGGCATCCGCTGTGTAAAACATATGCTGGCTAAGTTGGCGGTTCATTCCGCTGTGGCGACCCCAGATTAATAAAGGGACTAAGCCGAAAAGAAAAAGGAATGAATAAATGTGATCACTGTTTTACCACTGATTGATTCACGAACAAGCTCTTGTTCTGTCCAGACTCATTTTAGAGCCTAAATTACATGTATGAATGGAAATTTAAAAACTAAATGGCTTCAGACTAGCTCTAACTAAATGAATGTATAATTAAAAAATCTATAATAATAATTACATTTAACATAAACTGTAATATGTGGTTGTATGTTAGAGTGACAAAAAACACTTGGGATAAAACTAAAACTGCTCCTGTTGTTTTAAATAAACCCACTAAACACACAAACAGAAATGTAGTGGCAACACAAATAGACATTATGCACACCCTGTAGACTGCATACTATTTGCACACTAGTTTGTTTGGAAAAAAAGGAGTGGCACGATAGTACGACTGAGAGGGAAAACACAAAGACAGACCGATGAAAGGAGGAACATGTCTGTTCAGATACAGACTTATAAGAGTACTGTATACAGTGCTCAGCATATATGAGTACACCCCATTTTGAAAATGAATATTTTTATCCATTTCTTAGTGAATATGGGTCATATATAGTAGTGCTTTTGAGCAAAACAGATTTATATATATATGTATAATATTTATACATATATATATATAATATTTTAGTCACAGAACATCTTTAGAAATGGAAAGATAATACATATAAATTCATGCAAAGTATTGCAAAAAAAATTACAAACTACAACATTTCAACAACATTTTATATATTTTTTTATTTCTCTTGATTTTTGCTATTTTTGAAATTTGTATTTAATATTTCTCCCTAACATATAAATTTGAGCTACTAATTTTTGAACCATTATTGTAAGTTATTTTGCTAGATTAGTTAAACTAATGGATATGCACAAATATAATATTGTAAAGCATCCTATAGAAAATATTCATTTAAATGAGAGATTTAGGCCTCACAGTGGCGCAGTGGGTAGCACGTTCGCCTCACAGCAAGAAGGTCGCTGATCGCTGGTTCGAGCCTCGGCTGGGTCAGTTGGCGTTTCTGTGTGGAGTTTGCATGTTCTCCCTGTGTTGGCGTGGGTTTCCTCCGGGTGCTCCGGTTCCCCCACAAGTCCAAAGACATGCGGTATAGGTGAATTGGGTAAGCTAAATTGTCCGTAGTGTATGTGTGTGAATGGGTGTGTATGGATGTTTCCCAGAGATGGGTTGCAGCTGGAAGGGCATCCGCTGCGTAAAACATATGCTAGATAAGTTGGCGGTTCATTCCGCTGTGGCGACCCCAGATTAATAAAGGGACTAAGCTGAAATGAAAATGAATGAATGAATAAATGAGAGATTTGTGGGGGGTGTACTTATATATGCTGAGCACTATACACTACCTGACAAAAGTCTTATCGCCTATCCAAGTTTTAGGAACAACAAATAATAACTTGACTTCTAGTTGATCATTTGGTATCAGAAGCGGCTTATATGAGCAAATATAAGAACTAGCGACCTTCTTGCTGTGAGGCGATTGTGCTACCCACTGCGCCACCGCGTCGCTCAACTTTAAGTTGAGTCAACTTTTTTTTTTAAAGTGTACAAATAGTATTAGAATGCATTTTCCAAAAGGTCTCATGAATTTATATTACATAATTATTGTAAAAGTTTGCATTATTTTCGCCAATCTTATTATTTTCTCAATAAATTAGGAAAATAAAAATGCTTCTGCTGGTGCAGTGGGTAGCACAATCGCCTCACAACAAGAAGGTCGCTGGTTTGAGCCTCGGCTGGGTCAGTTGATATTTCTGTGTGGAGTTTGCATGTTCTCCCTGTGTTGGCGTGGGTTTCCTCCGGGTGCTCCGGTTTCCCCCACAGTCCAAAGACATGCACTATAGGTGAATTGGGTAAGCTAAATTGTCCGTAGTGTATGAGTGTGCGTGAATGAGTTTGTATGAATGTTTCCCAGTGATGGGTTGCAGCTGGAAGGGCATCCGCTGCGTAAAACATATACTGGATAAGTTGGCGGTTCATTCCGCTGTGGCGACCCCAGATTAATAAAGGGACTAAGCCGAAAAGAAAATGAATGAATGAAAAAATGCTGCTTAATTATTTATAAGTAATACTTGTTTACTCTGTTTTCCACTTATTTCTGAGTTAATTTCAGTGATGAAGCTAATTTCTAAATCATTCTGAGATTATGGGAAATATGACGCCATTATTGAACTTTCAGGGCATTTATTACATGCATGCGTTTTTTTTATCTTGTGCAGTTATTGCATGGGTTTTTCAATAAAAGTGATGAAAATGTAAAACAGTTTGTACATAACGACTGTACTCACATGCTAACTTTTCATGTCAGCTAACATATTAATAACAACCTACTAATTCCTTTATTAGCATCATCTTGTGCAGTTATTGCATGGGTTTTTCAATAAAAATGATGAAAATGTTTAACTTTAAATCTTCATTGATAAAATTTGAACCACTGTCCTCACATGCTAACTCTTAATGTCATCTAACATACTAATAATAACCTACTAATTGTTTTACAACCATCATCAGTGCCTGTGTTTCTTGATGGAGCAATATCCATACACTTTAAGACGGGACGACCTCTCTACGTTGCTCTTGGGCAAACTCTTGTTTTGGAGGCTGTATTTGAGAAAAATCCAGACGACAAGATTGACATGGTGACTTGGGATCGTGAAAGCAAAGAGGTAAACGTCAGACTATTAGAGACTCAAGGAGGCCGAATATCTTTGGAGAAAGGAGGTGCACTTCTGCGGATCACTAATGTTTCTGAGCATGACTTTGCTGTCTATAAAGTCACTGTTACGGACAGTGATGGATACCAGCAGTATGACTCCATAGAAGTTCGGAAGATAGGTAAATGTGGTTTCAGTTGGATTATGCAAATGTTGTTCAATGAATGACCTGTGCTGTAGCTCTTTTGCGTATTTTCTGTGCACGCTCACCCAGAGCTGGGTCGATTGCGATTAAAATGAACTTGAATGAAATGAGTTTTCTTTGGACAGCTTGTAGATGTAATCGGGATTACGTGGTCAAAAGACAAACTGTCGAGGCTCTTGATATAAAATTTATATATTATTTCTTTGTATCTGTCAAAATAGTACCAGATTATCCAACCTAAATACACACTCAATAATTACTTTTGCTGTTTGTTCAAACTAATGATTTAGAATTAGTTAAAACTACTTAATTCTTAAGTTTTTTGGGGGGCAACTTAATTGTTCAACATATGTTCAATCCACTTGAACTTGTAAAAACATTCATTCATTCATTCATTTTCTTTTCGGCTTAGTCCCTTTATTAATCTGGGGTCGCCACAGCGGAATGAACCGCCAATTTATCCAGCATATGTTTTACGCAGCGGATGCCCTTCCAGCTGCAACCCATCACTGGGAAACATCCATACACACTCATTCACACTCATACACTACGGACAATTTAGCTTACCCAATTCACCTATACCGCATGTCTTTGGACTTGTGGGGGAAACCGGAGCACCCGGTGGAAACACACGTGAACACGGGGAAAATGCAAACTCCACACAGAAACACCAACTGAGTCAGTCGGGGCTCGAACCAGCGACCTTCTTGCTGTGAGGCGATTGTGCTACCCACTGCGCCACCGTGCAGCCCTAAAAACAATCAAGTTAACTTAATTTGTGTTGGAACGACGTGAAGGAATTGTGTGGAACCCAGCATTGTTTAGTGTATAAATTGTAATCAGTTACCAATTACACGACAACATTTTTAGTAGGTAATATAATCTCTTAGAGGGCGATACAGTGGCTCAGTGGTTAGCACTGTCACCTCACAGGAAGAAGGTCGCTGGTTCGAGTCCTGGCTGGGCAAGTTGGCATTTCTGTGTGGAGTTTGCATGTTCTCCCCGTGTTGGCATGGGTTTCCTCCGGGTGCTTCGGTTTCCCACACAGTCCAAACACATGCGCTATAGGTGAATTATATCAATTAAATAGGCCGTGGTGTATGCGTGTGAATGAGTGTGTATGGATGTTTCCCAATACTGGCTTGCGGCTGGAAGAGCATCCGCTGTGTAAAACATATGCTGGATAAGTTGGTGGTTCATTCCGCTGTGGCGACCCCTGATGAATAAAGGGACTAAGCCGAAGAAAAATGAATAAATAATCTCTTAGATTAAACATCTGTGGTAATGTAATCTGACTACTTGTGGATTACATTTATATTACTTATGTGCTAACCCTTTTTTGATGTCATATTCATTCGTTCATTTTCCTTCGGCTTAGTCCCTTTATTTGAGTGGATTGAGCATAAAACAATTAAGGCCCAATCACAATTCTACCACTTACCCCTTCTCCTTACCTCACGTGAAGGGGTCAGGTTGTCCCAATTCTCTTTAACTTGAAGGCATAGGGCTAAGGGGAAGAGCTAGATAGCCCTTGAAGCAGAGATTTTCCAGGACCACAGTCGAAACCACAGGGTACAAAAATCTCCCAGAATACACCATCTACAAGGTCAACATGGCTGCACACGCAAGTCAGGAGATGCACAAGTTTAAGTATTTTTTGGCATTATTAAGAATTTTGACAACAAACTCTCAAATGTTTTAATACATTCATAAAGCCTTTCGTGTTTTACTGTCATGAACGATCACAAAAATCTATAATCCATAATAATAACTCCTGTATAGTAGTTCCAGAACATACTTTTACATCTGATGACACTGGAATCCCCTGTCAGAAAAGTCTAGTGGCTGGGAATGAGCTTTTTACAGTGTCTGGTATAACATTAATGTTGTTTTGCTGTGTTTACATAGATGAATATGGCCACGGTGTAAATGCACAGTACAGTTACGAGCTGATTGCCACATTATATGGTTATGATAACATGATATATGTCTTCAGTGATTTCCTGAAGATCAATAACAAAAAATAACGCAACTGGAATAACTACAGCAGTCGCCGTCGTCGATCTCATATGAAGAGATCGCGATGACATATGATGACGTGTGCAGGTGCTGTAGTGCTGTCCTATTTCTTAGTGGTAAATGTGAAGCCCTTCCCCCTTCACACTCTGTTTCAAGGGCCAAAGGGAAGGGGTTAAAAATAGAATTGGAATTGGGCCTAAGTTCATTTATTCATTAATATTCCTTTGGCTTAGTCTCTATTTCACAGATTGCCACAGTGGAATGAACCTCCAACTATTCCAGCATATGTTTTACGCAGCGGATGCCCCTCCAGCTGCATCCCAGTACTGGGAAACACCCATACACACTCATTCACACACACACACTACGGCCAATTTAGTTCATTCAATTCACCTATAGCGCATGTGTTTGGACTGTGGGGGAAACCAGAGCACCCAGAGGAAACCCACGCCAACACAGGGAGATCACAGAAATGCCAACTGACCCAGCCGGTACTCGAACCAATGACCTTCTTGCTGTTAGGCGACAGTGCTAACCACTGAGCCCCTGGGCCTTAAGGATTATGTAGTTTTAACAAATTTTAAATAATTAGTTTGAACAAACAGCAGAAGTAATTGTTTGAGTGTATATTGAAGTAGTTTACTCTAATTACTTCATTTTTGTAATCCGATTGCATATTTCAGATTAGATATAATCTATTACTGCCCAGCTCTGCCCTCAGGTATGTTTAAGTTCAAAGAAATGCTTAATGTTATAGTTAACTTGTTGAACAGGTTTATTCTTTATGTTCGTGCAGGGAAACCTCAGAGGGCGTTGGCCAAACGGGTGCTAGAATGTGTTTTGGAAAAACACGACATGATGCAGTGGGACACCCCTCAATTCTCATGGATGATTGATGGCATTACAGTAACCAATGAAACTGCCCTGATAGCGAATGGTAGCAGACTTGATATCTCAGAAGTCAAGGGTGTGAATTACACCTGCGTCATTAAGAGCAGTCTGGGAACGGTGATGACACATTATGAAATACCAAAAGGTATGGATATCATTTTTGAATATAGATACTATATTGATAGTACTTAATTGTCAGACTTAAAGGGGAGCTATTATGCAAAAAACAGCTACTAATGGTGAAAATGTATTAATTACACTTTTTATAGTCACACTTGATTAAAACAGTCTGCAGAAACACTTTGATTGACATCTTCCCTTTGTACGTGTCATCAGAGAGGGACAGCCCCACTCATTAGTGATGATCTCTCCCTCATTAGCATAGGACTTTAGTCTTGTTTTGAATCTGCCACTATCCTGACACGCAGGCATTTGTAGCTCCGCCCTCTTTTAAAAAGAGCACAATCTCATTTGAATTTAAAGCGACAGTCACCAAAACGCCACAATTAGTATCAAAGCCAAAAAGGGTCCGTTTCAGAGAGTTATAAAACATTATCTGTCAGGTATTTGGAGCTGAAGCTTCACACACAGAGACATCAGAGACTTATTTGACATCTTGTAAAAATGTGCATAATAGGTTCCCTTTAAATCTGATATTTTTCTTGCATCACAGCATGTTATATCCTTCTTTCAAACAGACCAGACATACTGCAAGTACATAGACAAAAGACAAAAAAAAAAAAGGTTTTATATTACACGGGCCATATTCAGCTCTAAGACACCCCACATGAATGATTATATTTCACTCTGTTAAATCTTGGGACTTTAAGTTGACGGTTAGATTGTAATGGTACAAACTCACGATTCAACATGTCTAAGGTTCTAAATGATATTCCTAGCCAGCATTGTGATGTTCGTGTGATAAGGAAGATCATAAAATTGTTTAACGTCATTAATTTAATAGAGTTAAAGTTCACCCAAAGAGGAAAATTCTGCCATCATTTACTTAAGATATTTTGAAGAATGCTGGTGGATATACTTAAACAAAAATAATTGCTAATTGTTGGTTAATTTCAGTTAATGCAGGTTAATTAATAGGACTTTAATGGTGTTGGTTATGTTTGGCACACCTTTTAAGGTGAAAAAAAGATATTTTAATAAATGTTGGTACAGTAGCTCGCTCCACAGTCATTTTTGTTCCTACTATGGAAGTCAATAGGTTTCACCTACTGTAACATTTTTCAAAATATCTTCTTTTGTGTTCAACAGAAGAAAGAATCTCCTGAGGGCTTAAAGAGGGAGAATAAATGATGAGATTCCTTTTGTGGGTGGACTATGCCTTTAAAAAGGGTCATTTTTGCATTATAAAAGTTTGCCGAACATTACTAACACTGCATCAAAGTTCTGTTAATTAACCTGCATTAACTGAAATTAACCAACAATTGAGCAATAAATTAAAGTATATCCACCTTTTTTTGCAACACACAAGTACAGTAAGCTGCTTACATGTGCAAGACATCTGATTCATACAGTGAGTGACAGGTAAATGGCTAGAACTCATTCAACATGTGCAATACATAGTGTCTTACAAACCAGCGTGTTTATGGTTATGATCATAAATGAAAATAATGAGATTAGAAACACAAGATGACAGTATCAAACAGCACAGCAGACCTGTTTTTGCACAAGTAAAATAGTAATTGTGGTGACTGTGTAACCCCGCCGGTCCTACACCACCCAACCAGCTCCGGGCTGGGATCGAACTGGTGACCTTCCGCATGGGAGTCGGTTGCTCTAACAAGGAGGCTAAAGACCATGGCCTCTAGCATCTGTCGCTAGAGCACCTTTAGAGGTCAGAGGAGTGATGTTTACCTGCACAGCACTTCACTAGCTGGCCTCCATTACAACTGCATTAAATATAAGATGGATGCTAGTCTTTGTTGATGTTAGTTTGCATTCACTTAGTTCCATTAAATGATATTAACTGATTCATCTTTTGATTGTAATAGTTATTGTCATGTTTTAACAACTTTGTCAAAATAACTCTCATCCCCCAGGAAATATTTGCATAAAAATTATGCAATCACATTTCGATATCGATGCTGAAACAATATAGTGTCAGCCCTAACTCATTAATTTTTTTCTAAAGCCATGTTAGCTTGTCTATGGCTGGTTTTAATGTTTTGTGTTTTTCAGAATCAGAATCTCAGCCTTGTAAAGGATTGATTGCTGTTGTTGTTGTTGCAGTAGCTGCAGTAGTGGTGGTTGTGATTGGGTGAGACCTCTTATCAGTTCTACTTATCTATCGTATTGAATGTGCACTATAGATCTGTCTATAGTCTGATCATTTAAATGCATTTGCTTTTATTTGACACTGATGTCTGATGATGTCTGCCTTTATATGTTTCCATCCAAAGATGTGAATTAGATTTATGCGCAATTTATGATGGAATATCTTATAAAAGGCGAATAAAGCAGCGTTTCCATCCAGCTAAAGTCTCAGTAGTGTATGTGTGTGAATGAGAATGTATGGGTGTTTTCCAGTGATGGGTTGCAGCTGGAAGGGCATCCGCTGCGTAAAACATATGCTGGATAAGATGGCGGTTCATTCCGCTGTGGGTCGCCAGATTAATAAAGGGACTAAGCTGAAAATAAATGAATGTGATGTGGGAATAAAGGAGCGTTTCCATCCAATGAGTCAAAGAGGACAAAATCATTAGAAAAATCATTAGTAAGCCAATCAGAATAATCCAAACTCACTATAAATATCCCGTCTAGCATTACTCCCCTATCTTCGTTTTTTGAAGAATCCCCCCTTCCACCCCATCTCCCCCTTTTCCTCCTTTACCAGGGTGAGCTCTCGAGAACTACCTGATCTTGTACCCCCTTACATGCTCATTGACCAGGCAGGAGCCCTCAATTATCTCTGAGCTCAGGGCTCTATTCCCGGGGCAGCATGCCAAACCTGCTAATATTATCAGGCAATAACCAACTCTTGAACCTAAATTTGGGTCAAATATGGACAAACCCAAAGTTGGGTACATTTTTTTACATTTACCAATGTTTTAACCCATCTGTTGAGTTTGACAGTAATTGACCCAGTGTTGGGTTAACAGCATGTTTTCCAGTGTAGATATTAAGGCTGCACGATATTAGAAAAATCTGACATTATATATATATCATTTCATTTTCATTTCGGCTTAGTCCCTTTATTAATCTGGGGTCACCACAGCGGAATGAACCGCCAACTTATCCAGTGTATGTTTTACGCAGCGGATGCCCTTCCAGCTGCAACCCATCACTGGGAAACATCCACACACACTCATTCACACACATAAACACGGACAATTTAGCTTACCCAATTCACCTATACCGCATGTCTTTGGACTTGTGGGGGAAACCGGAGCACCCGGAGGAAACCCACACCAACACGGGGAGAACATGCAAACTCCACACAGAAATGCCAACTGACTCAGCCGGGGCTCGAACCAGCGACCTTCTTGCTGTGAGGCGATCGTGCTACCCACTGCGCCACCGTGAGGCCCTCATATATATATATATATATATATAGCGATGTAAATACAATTTCACTAGATGAGTTGAATAACTATTTGGACAGAATTAATCATTTTAGATTGATTGGGACGATTCTGCAGGGAGTGCATAAACTATAACAAGCTATCTACGAGATAAATAGATGAATTCAATAAAGGAAAATATACTAATTAAATAAACAGCATTTTATTGTTTTCTGAGGAGTCGGACTGTATTCGGGTGCACAGTAATTGAATAATCCAATGTAAAATAATACTGCATAGTCTTCGTTTTATAAACAATTCAATAAAATGAATCGTTATTAATTTATCTAAGTTACAAACGGTACAGTTTCCTATGCCTGAATGCTTTTAAAACCCTCACACAGTCACAGGCTAATCAATTATAATCCAGACTCGGGTATGCTCGATGTGACTATTGCAAATGATGACCTTGCGATATCGATGCTGAAACGATATATTGTGCAGCCCCAGTAGAAATTAATTAAATGACCCATTTTTAAGTAAGTGTGTGAAAGTATTATCAAACCTCATCTCCGGCAGCGTTCACACTTATTTAAAACAGATGCTCTGTAACAGAGAAATCACACCCCTCATCTTTTCTATATGTGTGTTAATAAATGGTAATACTGCGACGCATCAAATATCTTGTGAAATACTGACTTAACATATTCATATCTAACACTAGGTTATATTGTCCAGTCTGTTTACTCGAACTTTACATACTGTAAACCTTTTCATTCCAGGCTTATTGTCTGGAGAAAAAAACAACAAGAAAACCAAGGATATAATCCAACTCGAGCGAACGACAGAGGCTGATTCCACAGAGACGCATACACTCCAATAGTAGATTTTATTTTTATTTATTGTGTTTATTTATAGTTTTTTTATTGCGGTAATAATATATATAATAAATACATAATATATAATATTATTACACATAATATATAATGTAAATATAACATTATTATGCATAATAATAGCATTATTATTTATTTTTATAAAAAAAAAAAATTAACATGCATTGCGTGTATGTTTAATAATAATAATAATAATAATAATAATAATAATAATAATAATAATAATTATGAGTAATTATCCATTCCTAATTTGACTCAGCATCTGCAGCTCAGGGTACTCAGAGACAATGTTTGTTTACTCTTGGTTTAGTTTTTCTGCCGTTTCAGCCAACAGGATTTCTGAGGTGCTAAGGTTTTGTTTATGGTAAATAGGCTGTATTGTTTATTATATATTTCTATTAATGGTTATATGGATCTGTGCTTGCAATTGTCTGGAAAAAAATAAAAGCAATTTATGTTCATCTACCTCATTTGTTCAAATAAAAAAGTTGAAAGTGCAGTTGTGTGTGTGTGTGTGTGTGTGTGTGATGCTGAAGGGTTTTCTCCATAAGGAAGATCTGCTTGTTTAAACAGAGAATAGTGGCTTTACTCCACAGGAAAGGGAAAAAGGAAACGGCTCGGTTTGGTCAACGCCTAAAGACCTTTCACTTGGTCAGTGGAGTTCACAGATACACCATTGCTGAGCGTCACAAACAACACGTGTGTGTGTGAGTGAGTGTGTGTGTGTGCTGGGAAAGCCTCGCTCCTGTGTTTAATGCGATTGAGCATTCTGGACACCAGCGTCTGTTTCAGGAGGTTATCAGAGGTGAGTTATGAACATTATTGCTCATAAAGTGTGTGTGACCTTTGCGCTGGTAGTGTAATGTATGAGGAGTTTGTGTTGTTTTCTCTCTCTATGCAGGAATCATGGAGCCACGACTGCAGAGATTCACTGCCGCTCTCCTGCTTTTTAAAGTCTGCTGTGAGTTCCTTTATGTCTCTTTATGCAGTCTCCATTGGCCAGTTGCAGAATTCTGCAGACAAATGTGATTTTTATTTCAAATAAGTGCTTTTATTTAACAAAGAAACCAGAAAAATATCCTATATTATAAAATCGGGTAGCTGTTAAATACATTATTCATTTATTTTTCATTTATACATCATATTTATTTATATAAATAACAGAACCGTTAACAGAACTGCTATTTCAACATTTATATTAACAATAAAAAATGTTTTTTGAGCATAAAACATCTCCAATATTCGTGTTTATAATTATAGTGTTATATTGTTTATAGTTGATCATAAACAGGTTTTTATTCTTCCAGTCATTTTCTTTTCCTATTTAACCCTAACAGTTGTTGGTAACCATTAAGTCTACGGTTAGATCAACTAGTATTTAATAAATTATTCATTATGAATTGAATTATTATTGGATGAGCTGATTCTCCCTGCCCACCATTACGGCATGCTTCCCCTGCATCACGTCAGATAAACAGCAGTCAGAGACAGACACGAATGAAGCAGAGATCCAGTTTATCAGTCAAAAATACCAAGTAAGGTGGATATTATTCAAGCCTTTCTGCAACGAGAGATCACACACGAATGCCTGTTGTGTTTGTTGAAGCGTCCTTTTTTTATATTTGTTCTGACACTATAATAATAATGCATTTTATTTAAAGGCGCCTTTCTTGACACTCAAGGTCACCGTACAGGACAGCAAGAACAGACAGTTCAAATAAAAACACAATAGAAGTCGAATAGAGTACAATACAATTATTAAAAAGTGCAGCTGAGTTAAAGAGAGTGGGCTGCTCTACACAGATGTGTTGAGTTAAAGAGAGTGGGCTGCTCTACACAGATGTGTTTTGAGTTTGGATGTAAATTGTAAAAGAGAGTTTAAATCACGGATATCAGGAGGAAGTGAATTCCAAAGCTGAGGAGCAGAGTGGCTGAAGGCTCTGTTCCCCATGATGACAAGGCGGATAGGGGGAACAGTGAGGTGAATGGAAGAAGAAGACCTAGGTGTGGCCATATGAACAAGACTAGTAAGGTATGGAAAGCCAGTGAAGCTGTTGTAGAATGGGTGTGTTGTGACAGATAGAGGAGTTTTATGTGATAATACGGGCTGCAGCGTTTTGTACCAGTTGTAATTTATGAAGGGTTTTATTAAGGAGGCCAAACAGAAGGGGATTACAATAGTCTAACCGGGAAGTGACTAAACTATGAACAAGAATGGCAGTTGAATGAAATGTGAGGGAAGGACGTAAACGATTTATATTTCGAAGGCGGAAATAAGCGGACCGGGTGGCATTATTAACATGTGCAGTGAATGAAAGGGTGCTGTCGAAGATGACCCCCAGACTCTTAACCTGAAGGGAGGGGGTAATGACAGAATCATCTGTGGGGATAGAAAAGTTATGTGATTTGTTAAGAGTGGATCGTGTACCTGTTAGAAGAAGTTCAGTTTTATTATCGTTTAATTTGAGGAAGTTTGAGGTAAACCAGGATTTGATGTCAGTAGAGCAGTTAGTAAGGGATGAAGGTGGGAGTTTGAGGTTGGGTTTGGTTGATAGATAGAGCTGGGTGTCATCTGCGTAGCAATGAAAATGGATTTGGTGTTTGCGGAAAATATAACCAAGTGGAAGAAGGTAGATAATAAATAGGAGGGGACCCAGAACTGAACCCTAGGGCACACCGGTAGTGACAGGGACTGATAACGAGGTGGGAGACTTTAATTGAATGAACTGAGCGGCTATGTTAAATGAACTATGCGGCTGTGTTGATTCCAGCGGTTATGAATTATATAGTGATTTTACCGTCTTTTCTTTATTACAAACATGCTCTGTTTTAATAACATTTTAAACTTGTAAAACTCATTCTCAAGGTGCAGATGATCACAGAGAGCTGAACAGATCTGTTAATCCCAGTTTCTTTGCAAATCCTGTTCTGTGACATGTTTATATGCATTAGTATGGAGGCATGTTAATACATGCCTGTCAATCAACTCGGTGGGTGGGGAAAACTGCACTGCTACGTCATGTTGCAGTGGGCATCAAAATCCCTTGGATTTGGATCCTATTTTAACGTTAGGAAATTGTAATACAGAGACTTTTGTTTTTATCACCCCGAAATGACTGTGGACACACTATATCTACACACAGTTCTGTTTAAACAACTTACAAAAGCTGATTTTTGCATCATGGGTGTCCTTTAATAAAAAACGTGATGCTTGTTCTTGTTTGTATTTGCTTATTGCGCTCACGTGCGCCCTCTTGTGGGCATATCAGAAAAGTACAGTACTTTTTTTTCTGTAATATTAATTATTGCCTTAAAAATTAGAAAAATTGCTTGGAATATAATGCAAATTTTGCTTATATTTAAGAAAGAAATTCTACTTTAGGTTTTCAGCCATAGCGACAAAAGGGATTAACAGGATTTTCCTCATCTCCTGAACTGAAAAAGAAATTATTAATTGGATTTACTCATTTTTGTCATTTAAGTGGTTTGCATGTAAACAGACTAATTAAATTGAGTGATGTTCAACTCAATGTGTTTGTTTAAATTCAGCCCATATAAATTGTTTGCAACCACTTACCTTAAAAAAATAGAGTAAATCCAAATGAATGATTTTTTTCGGTGTGTAATAATGATAATAATGCGACGTGTGTAATGTTGTGTTTTATATGTGCTGGAATCACACTGTATTTATGAATAAAATAGTGCTTTTATAGTCTTTTCTATATTACAAACATGCTCTGTTTTCAAAACTTTTTAGGCTGCACTCACACTATGCGATCCGAACCGTGCCAAGGCGCTTTTCCCGGTTCGTTTGACAAGTGTGAGTGCTGTGAATGGGGCCCAGGCGCAGTTCAGTTGGCCAGCCCTGGGCCGGTTGAAAGAGGTGTGCCAGAGTGCGGTTCAGTTGGGCTTTGGCGCGGTACGCTTGTAGTGTAGAGAGGGACTGTCACTTTTAAGGGACTGTTTCATATGGATTTATTAATCATTCTTACTTTTCAGTGAACGCAAACCGTCATAGTTTATTAAAGACACAAACCCCTCGCTGCACATCAGCTGCACCTTCAGCAAACCTCCTGATACCTGCAGCACGAGGACTTTTATGATCATTTATGAGCGTCAAAAGTTGTGGATCTGTTCAGCTTAATATTTGACTGTGTGTCGCTGCATCCCAAACAACAAAAAATAATATAAAACAATATAACTAAAGCAATGTCCACTGTGCTGAGCGAGAGCGCTTCTCTTCTGTTAAACTTCCGGTTCGGAAGACAAAATCCAGTGTGAGTGCAGGCCGTCGGGAGAGAGGGGAGGGGAGCGAATCGCGCTTCGGCACGGTTCAAGGCAACTGTACCTATTGTGAGTACGCCCTAAAACTTGTAAAACTCATGCTTGAGGTGCATCTGATCACAGAGAGTTTCTTTGTAAATCCTGTTCTGTGGACTTGTTTATAGACGTTGGACGTATATCCAATAAATCATTTTTTTCAGTGTAATAATAATAATAATAATGCGATTTGTGTGTTTTATATGTGCAGGTCTGTGGAGTGCTCAGTGTTTGTCTGTTCATTTCTCGAACCCTCAGCATGTGTATGTGATCAGAGGTCAGCATCTGCTCCTAGAGGCTCAAATCCAGCAGCTGGACACTGAACATGTGTTTAAAGTCACCTGGGAGAGAAGTGAAAAGGCTTCTGGGAAAAGATCAACGCTGGCTGAGTTTCCTCTGAAAGAGTCTGACGGACGAGTGAGTTTGGAGAATCAGGGAGCGACGCTGCGGATCAGAGATTATCAGTTAGCGGATGCCGGACTTTACACTGTTACTGTTACTGATACTGCTGGACAAAGACGATCGGCACAGACAACCGTTCAGGAATACCGTAAGATCATTTAACATCAATGCAAGTTTCTTTTAAAGTGATGGTTAACATTTTTTATATAATAAATACATATTATATTATCTAATTGCATTATTTATTTTATTATTAATAATTCAAAAATAATAATAATAATTTAAAAGGTTTAATATACTTTACTTTTGGATATAATATTATTATGTTTCCTAATCATCTTATTTTAAAATATTTTACTTTTAAGTAATAATTTAAAAAGGTTTTTAGTTGATTAAATGGTGTTTAAACTATAAAATATATATATAAAAACTTAAGTCGATCATTTAAAATGGTTTTTAATTTTATTTATTTTGTTTATATAATTGTATTTATTTTAATATATTTTATTATTGTTGTAATTAATAATTTAAGGTTTTTAATTTATACTTTTTTTGATATTATAATAGTAACTAATTTTATTTATTTTAATTAATTTTACTTTGAATAATTTAAAAATATTTAATTTACACTTATTGATTTTTATTTATTTATTTACTATTATTTTTACATGAGCTAGAATGATTTATTTATTTAATTGTTTTAGCAATAGTATTATTATTATTATTACCAAATTTTATTTATTTTCATTTATTTATTTTTATTTAAAAAGGTTTTTAATTGTATTTAATACATTTTTTGTTTAAATAATAATAATAATAATAATAATAATAATAATAATATCTAATTGTATTTATATTTACAATTATTTTTTTGTTAATTAACTAGAATTTATTTATTTTATGTATTTAATTGTTTTAACAATAATCAAATTGTATTAATTTTATTTATTATGTATTATTATTTTTAACGTGAGTTAGTTTATTCATTTTATTTCATTTATTTATTTGTTTTAATAATACTACTACTAATAATAGTAATTATTATTATTATTATTATTATTATTATATATTTAGTTCATTTTTATATTTACTTACAATTAATATTTTTTGCTTTATTGTTATTTATTTATCCCTTTTTACTTATTTAATTCAGCCTGAACTACTAAAAATAAAGACTCTACAGTACAATAGACACACTGGTTAGTCATATTTTTATTTTATAGACCTTTATACAGTACAATGTGAATTGTTTTAAAGCAGATTTTCACAGATAAACAGGAAAATAATAATCCATAATGCAAATTCAATTCTGTACAATAGTATTATTGAGCCAAACAATAGTGTCATTATTCAGCTACAGTAAATATGAGTATTTGAATTCAGTATGAAGCCCTAATCATTGTAGATGATTTCAGTCACTTTATATACAAAATCTACTTGTAATATGAAATATTGCAAACAAAATGTGATTAATAGTTCTCACAATGAAAGACATCTCATAATGACGTCTCATGAATTAGCCATATAATAATAATACAAAAATATAGTTAAGATTTGCTATACACTCACCGGCCACTTTATTAGGTACACCTTACTAGTACCGGGTTGGACCCTCTTTTGCCTTCAGAACTGCCTTAATCCTTCATGGCATAGATTCAACAAGGTACTGGAAATATTCCTCAGAGATTTTGATCCATGTTGACATGATAGCATCACGCAGTTGCTGCAGATTTGTTTGCTGCACATCCATGATGCGAATCTCCCATTCCACCACATCCCAAAGGTGCTCTATTGGATTGAGATCTGGTGACTGTGGAGGCCATTTGAGTACAGTGAACTCATTGTCAAGTTCAAGAAACCAGTCTGAGATGATTCACTCTTTATGACATGGCGCGTTATCCTGCTGGAAGTAGCCATCAGAAGATGGGTACACTGTGGTCATAAAGGGATGGACATGGTCAGCAACAATACTCAGGTAGGCTGTGGCGTTGACACGATGCTCAATTGGTACTAATGGACCCAAAGTGTGACAAGAAAATGTCCCCCACACCATTACACCACCACCACCAGCCTGAACCGTTGATACAAGGCAGGATGGATCCATTCTTTCATGTTGTTGATGTCAAATTCTGACCCTACCATCTGAATGTCGCAGCAGAAATCGAGACTCATCAGACCAGGCAACGTTTTTCCAGTCTTCTATTGTCCAATTTTGGTGAGTCTGTGAATTGTAGCCTCAGTTTCCTGTTCTTAGCTGACAGGAGTGACACCCGGTGTGGTCTTCTGCTGCTGTAGCCCATCTGCCTCAAGATTGGACGTTCAGAGATGCTCTTCTGCATATCTCGGTTGTAACGAGTGGTTATTTGAGTTACTGTTGCCTTTCTATCAGCTGGAACCAGTCTGAAAATCCCAGTAGATCAGCAGTTTCTGAAATACTCAGACCAGCCCGTCTGTCACCAACAACCATGTCACGTTCAAAGTCACTTAAATCACCTTTCTTCCCCATTCTGATGCTGTTTAAACTGCAGCAGATCGTCTTGACCATGTCTACATGCCTAAATGCATTGAGTTGCTGCAGTGTGATTGGCTGATTAGAAATTTGCATTAACAAACAGTTGGTGTACCTAATAAAGTGGCCGGTGAGTGTACATGAAAAAAGCAGAACTACTGGTCAATGTTTTTTCTGCTGATTTATCCAGCCAAATTAAAATAAGTAAGGTTGTTCTCTCTCTCTCTCTCTCTCTCTCTCTGTGTGTGTGTGTGTGTGTGTGTGTGTGTGTGTGTGTGTGTTTTCAGTGGCTGTGCATCACGTGTCGGTGATGTTGAATGTGTCTCACTCTGTCCTGCACTGTATGGAGTCGTGGGGAACTGAGCCTTCCTACACGTGGCTTCATGACAGTGTTCAGCTGACGGAGAAACTGGGTCATGTTTCCACTGACGGAGCGTCTCTGCAGGTCTCCGGCAGCTTCTGCGGACGCTTCACCTGTGTGGTGAGCAACAGACTGGGCCACAGTTCAGCCTCATACACCGCAGGTACAGCAACACACACTCGCCTGCACTGGGCCAGAGATAAAGCATCAAATATAAGTTATGAAAAATTATACATACATTAAATATAGTTGGGGCCTCACAGTGGCGCAGTGGGTAGCACGTTCGCCTCACAGCAAGAAGGTCGCTGGTTCGAGCCTCGGCTGGGTCAGTTGGCGTTTCTGTGTGGAGTTTGCATGTTCTCCTGTGTTGGCGTGGGTTTCCTCCGGGTGCTCCGGTTTCCCCCACAAGTCCAAAGACATGCGGTATAGGTGAATTGGGTAAGCTAAATTGCCTGTAGTGTATGAGTGTGAATGGGTGTGTATGGATGTTTCCCAGTGATGGGTTGCAGCTGGAAGGGCATCCGCTGTGTAAAACATATGCTGGATAAGTTGGCGGTTCATTCCACTGTGGCGACCCCAGATTAATAAAGGGACTAAGCCGAAATGAAAATGAATGAATAAATATAGTTGAAGTCAATATTTTCCTTCAGAGACTTTTTTTTTCCATATAAAAGTGTGCTTTAGCGAGGTCAAAATGAAAGCAAACACTCAAAAGGGATCTACTTTGTCAATTTTATAGCTTAATTTGAATAATATTAATATTAATTATAGTGTAGCCTACTGTGGGACTGTGCAGTGTCCAACTGAACATTTTATTAGGCTACTCTAATATTAATCCCTAACTAAAAAACGACTGGCAGGTGCGTCTCCGCTAAAATGTATTTAACGCATATGTCTTTCTTTTCCTCCCACTGGCCCGCCGGGCAGCGTGTAGATGGATTTTGCGAGCCCTGGGTCCTGTCAGATGTGGCGCGCGCTCTCTCATTCCCATACAGCAGACAGTGGCAGTGTGGAACACCACCGTGCGCGATCCAGAGAGCAGAAATTAGTAAACGCGCAGCCATGTAGACAGAAATGACATGCTGTTTATTAAATAAGATATTATACATGGCTGTTTAACGTGTTTATTAAAAGAAGTTGTGATCTGGTGCTATATAGAAAATACAATTAACGTGACTTCAAGGGGGGCGGGGAAAGCTGTTGGGAGGGCGGGGTGACACCCTAATATAATGGTAGGGGAAACACTGGTATAAATAGCACTCAGGAAAAAATAAATAAATAAATATATATAAATATTTTATTTACAGCAAGCCTAATAATTTGGACTTCAACTGTGTGTGTATATAAAGGTTGGACAACGAAACTGAAAGGCCTGGTTTTATTAGTTTTATGTAGGGCCTCCTTTTGCCGCCAATACAGCATCAATTGGTCTTGAGGAAAGACACAGTCCAGCACATTGGCCAGAGGGATTTTGAGCCATTTTTCTTGCAGGATAATGGCCAGGTCACTATGTGATGCTGATGGAGGAAAACCTTTCCTGACTCGCTCCTCCAAAACTCTGCAAAGTGGCTCAATAATATTTAGATCTGGTGACTGTGCAGGCCATGAGTGATGTTCAACTTCACTTTCATGTTCATCAAACCACTCTGTCACCGGTCTTGCTGTGTGTATTGGTGCATTATCATCCTGATACATGGCAGCGCCTTCAGGATAAAATGTTTGATCCATTAGGTCACATGATCCTCCAGAATGATGCGCCCATCTAGGACAAGTACTAGGCCTAGGGAATGCCATGATATTGCAGCCCAAACCATCACTGATCCACCCCCATGCTTCACTCTGGGCATCAACAGTCTGGATGTTTCGCTTCTTTGGGGCTTCTCAACACCGTAACTCTCCTGGATGTGGGAAAGACAGTGAAGGTGGACTCAGAGAACGATACATGTTTCACATTGTCCACAGCCCAAGATTTTCGCTGTTAGAACTGATGCTTGGCATTGGCACAAGTGACCAAAGGTTTGGCTATAGCAGCCTGGCCATGTGTATTGACCTCTGATATGCCACATGTAGTGTTGTGTGCATTGCATATTTGCATTACAGATGTACAGAATAAAGTGTATTTAAGAGAAATGTACCATCTGATAAATGACCTAAAATGTTAAATGCAGCCACATTAAATAAATATGTGTGTGTGTGTGTGTGTGTGTGTGTGTTTTAGAGCCGTGTGATAATTCAAACCGGAGCACGACAGCTGCCATTGTGTTTCTGCTGCTCTTGCTGACCATAGTAGCTGCATTTCTGGCCTTTATACTGTGGAGGTGCGTTAACATTCTCATCACTATTATAGTTTGTTCACTTTCTCACTCTGGCTTTATTTCGATATTTCATCAGAATTTTTGCATTCGTATTTATTTATTTATTTTGAAGATCGCTACATCGCTACATGCTTGTCAATTTTTAGTTGTATTATTTTAATTTCATTTTAATAATTTGTTTTGGTAAACTACATTTTAATATGTAGTATGTATGTTTTTAATACACATCAACCTAATATACTTACAGATTATTAATAATGCAGATTATTAATTATAAATAAATGGTGTTAAATATATATTTCTTAATATTCATCAATATTAATATTCATAATATTCATCATTTAATTTTGAATATTGTTACATGCTTGTCCTTTTTTTGTATAATTTTATAATTAAATATGTATAATTTTATAATATTTCCTATATCATTTAGTAGTTTTATTATTCTTTGGTAAACTACATATTAATGCGTAGTATACATGTAAGTATTAATAGATGATCATAATTATATTTTAGTATTATTAATAATTTTACTTATAAATTCTTGCTTTCGTTTTGAATGTCATTACATGCTTGTCATTTTTTTGTATCATTTTATAATTATTTTCTATAGTTAAATAATATTTTGTAGTTTTATTATTCTTTGGTAAACTACATTTTAATATGTGGCATGTATTTAATATACATACAAATGATTAATTTTAAATATATGGTTACATATTAACATTTATGATAATTATATTTAAATATTATTATTATTATTATTATTAATAATCATAGTTATAAATTCTGTCAGGTAATACAGATTATAAACTATAAATAAATTGCTACATATATTAATATACATTATAATTATATTTTAATATGATAAATAATTATTATAAATTCTGTCAGGTAAAACAGATTATTAATTATACATAAATAGTTACATATATTAATATTCATCAATTATATTTTAATATTATTAATTATTTTATTTATATATATATATATATATATATTCTGTCAGATAATACAGATTATTAATAAATTGTTGCATATATTATTCAGATTACATATTTTATATTAATAAATAATGATACTTATGAACTCCATCACGTTATTAATTATAAATATAATGGTCATAATATAAATTCAGAACTATAAGTGCAGCTCTCTTTATTTTATCATTCATTTATATTACACTTTAAACTCATTTTATTTCAATGTTGTTGTTGTTTTTTTAACTGAATGCCTATTATAGTTGCCCTGCGATACATATTTAATAATCCATATAATAAATATGACTATTTCTGTTTCTGGACGAATGTTTGAATCAGTTTTCTGGTATTTTCTGTCTAATATAGGAGACGCAGACATGGAGCGAACAGACCACAGAGACTGAGAGAACCCTATGAAGAGCATCTGTGAGCCTCGCACTGATCTCAGACCTGCCAATCTGAGCAGAACAACACTAATCCACTGTTTCTGTTTCATATTGCACAGTTCTAGATTATATTTATAATATTAGTTTATTTATAAAAGCACATTACTGCCATCAGGAGGTTTAGTTAATACACTGCATTCTCAAATACTGGATTCTGATTGGTCGGATGTGCCATGCTGGTATTAATATGATCATTTTCTGGTTTTTGTTATTATTATTATTAAAATTATAGCATTTTTGTTATTATTAACAATAAAAATGTCAAATTAGATATCTTTTCAGTTTATTAGTAAGTAAATACTACTAATAATTCCAGTATTCTTCATTTTCTGTACCTAGTTTTGCCCTGTGAGTTCATGTTTGTGGCTATTAATACGTGTACTTTTGTTTATCCTAATATACTCTTATAATAAATGATAAATAATCTGAATCAGAGAGAAGTGAGGAGGCTGAAAACTGGCCCAGTTTCTCCTTGATCTGACATTACAGATGAGGAAAGCGAGGGTGTTCTGGACAGTAATCAGTCTAAACTACATCTGCATCCCATTTGCATAATGAGCTCTTTTGTATTCCATAATTATGAGGTCAAAATTCCACAAGTTCACAAATGGGAAAGACGTGGAAAGAATCATAAAGACCGAGTGTACATCTCGCAAATCTGATTTAATCCTTCTGAATTCTCTGAGTTTCTGTCCTCGATTTATGACTTACACCCACCGGCCACTTTATTAGGTACACCTTACTAGTACCGGGTTTGACTCTCTTTTGCCTTCAGAACTGCCTTAATCCTTCATGGCATAGATTCAACAAGCTACTGGAAATATTCCTCAGAGATTTTGCACTATATTGACATGATAGCATCACGCAGCTGCTGCAGATTTGTTTGCTGCACATCCATGATGCGAATCTCCCACATCCCAAAGGTGCTCTATTGGATTGAGTTCTGGGGACTGTGGAGGCCATTTGAGTACAGTGAACTCATTGTCATGTTCAAGAAACCAGTATGAGATGATTTGCTCTTTATCACATGGCGCGTTATCCTGCTGGAAGTAGCCATCAGAAGATGTTGTTGATGCCAAATTAATTAATTAATTAATTCATACATACATACCATACATGCATATATTCCGAGCTCTGCTTTTATTATATCTCTCGTCCTTGTCCTACATCCAACATGTCGTTAATCTTACCTTGGTTTATGTTCAAGTCAATGCACGTCTCATTTCTCATGGCACAATAGCTTATTGCCAACATAAACAGCGTAAAATGTCAAGGAGTCCCGGAGGAGCGTTCATCCAGCCTTGATATTCTTCCGGAGAGAGAAAAGCTCCTCCAAGCACCGCTGGAAGTTTGGATGCAGCCAATTAGCGGCATAGAACAGGGAACCGAAATCAGCGACTTCCCGCCATCTTTCAAGCCGAGGAACTGCAGCCTTACGCGGGGTGAGAGGTGAGATTATGCCGCGGCGGAGCGCCATCTGTCACAGAGAAAACAAGAGACTCGACACAGATAAAGATGATCATATATTAATCACAGACGAAAAATGACTGACTGAATGAATGAATAGAGCTCTGGGTCACTGCATCCATCACTGAGACACCCGGTTTAGATCCGCTTAAACCTGCAGACTGTATCTTCAGTGATTTATGCATCGATATGTTTCCGCTCATTTCATAATATGGGCTAGTATTGTTCGGCTTGTTCTTGTAATCTAAAATATTAATCATGTTTGATAGTGGCAATGGAATAAAAAGTAAATGATGGAAAGCTGCATCACATGGGACGAGTGGAGAGGTTTCACCTTGCTTTATTAGGTATACCTACTGATTAAATCATCGTGTAAGATGGACAAACCAAAATTGGAAATGTTGCCTGACTGATAAAATACATTCAAGCGACTAAAATAGAAATAAAAATAAGTTAATAATAAAAATAAAGTACTTTTTATTAAATACTAAACCTAAAATATAAAAACATAATAAAATAGGTAATTCATTCATTCATTTTCCTTCAGCCACAGCGGAATGAACCGCCAACTTATCCAGCATACTTTTTTCACAGCAGATGCCCTTCCAGCAGCAACCCAGTACTGGGAAACACCCGTACACTCTCATTCACACACATACGCTACAACCAATTTAGTTTATTCAATTCACCTATAGTGCACGTGTTTGGACTGTGGGGGAAACCGGAGCACCCACCACCACGGGGAGAACATGCAAACTCCACACAGAAATGCCAACTGACCCAGCCGAGGCTCGAACCAGCGACCTTCTTGCTGTGAGGCCACAGTGCTAACCATTGAGCCACCGTGCTGCCAAAAATTGGTAATATAAAAGTCAATTCAAAATGTTATTTTATATAAACTAACTTTAAAAACAGCATTATCTGTATCCCACAATGCAATGTGTTTAACCCGACCGT
This sequence comes from Danio choprae, assembly GCA_903798125.1. Taxonomy (NCBI): domain Eukaryota; kingdom Metazoa; phylum Chordata; class Actinopteri; order Cypriniformes; family Danionidae; genus Danio; species Danio choprae. The sequence goes on from CAIGQW010052695.1 coordinate 2,524,629, forward strand.
CCACTTTTCTGCATCATGACTGATTAATAGTTCATTCGGATCACCACAAGAGTGTTTTTCAGAAATTATGCCTAAAATTTAATTAAAATGAGTAATAGCCTACAATAAAATGAATGAAATAACTTAATTAAACAAAAAATACATTTTATTTCTATATTTATTAATTATAAATTCATAAAAAAATTAATTAATTAAGCATGCCAAGTAAGGTCAAGTTACAATGTGCATGCTTTAAATGGCGAGAGTTCCTGTGGGGACGACAGAAACACTGCTGGTCATGTCCCTCTGCTATTAGCCATGCCTTATTTTCCACTTCCAGATTAGAGTTTTCAGTGTTTTGATTCATGTTTTATAAGATTAAAGCACATTGCCAATGAACATGAACAAGGTCATAGTCAGATATATTTAAAATAAACGAGATTGAGCCAGTAAATCCAGCCAATATTGTTGTGTTACGTTTGACCCAGCGGTGTTTTACTTCCGTCCCTGCTGACGGGTCAACAGTAACTATGTGCAACTTGTTTAAAGTGAAGATATATTGGAGTTGCTCTACACTGATACAAAACAACAGCTGATTTTGACAGAGCACTGTCGTGGGTCAGTAACCACAGCAAAGATATATTTCTGCTACAACATTAACATTTTTCATAATAACCTAATGTTAATAGATACTTTCATCCTTGCTCTCCCCTACTAATTGATCATCTAAGAGTTCAGACTTGAACTCGGTCAGTTTGGAAATCAGCTATTTTTTTATCTAAGTTCTAAGTGGGCTTCAGAAATGTCTCTTACTGCTTATTAGGTGTATATTTCTGTCTATCCATTCAGTCATTTATCTTCTTTTCGGCTTAGTCCCTTTATTAATCTGGGGTCGCCACAGTGGAATGAACCGCCAACTTATCCAGCATATGTTTTACGCAGCGGATGCCCTTCCAGCTGCAACCCATCACTGGGAAACACCCATACACTCATTCACACTCATACAATACGGACAATTTAGCTTACCCAATTCACCTATAGCGCATGTCTTTGGACTTGTGGGGGAAACCGGAGCCCCCGGAGGAAACCCACATGAACACGGGGAGAACATGCAAACTCCACACAGAAAGCCAACTGACCCAGCCAGGGCTCGAACCAGCGACCTTCTTGCTGTGAGGTGATTGTGCTACCCACTGCGCCACCATGAGGCCCCTTTCTGTCTATCCAGTGGATGTAAAAGAGCTGTAAGTCAACAGACGTTACATCCAAACGATGACACACAACGAACACAGCGACTGAATCTGCATCGCAAACCAACAAACCCAATAAAACCCAGATCTGTGTTTCAAAAGCAAAGCTTTTTATTGCAAGTATTAGTGAAAGATACACTCCAAACTGAAGCAAAGCAACACTAAAAGGCCATTGATCTACAAAGAGAGTATTATTAAACAAAAGACATCTGAAAGTAAAAGAAAGATCCCTTGGTACGTCAGAGAGACTCTGGAGAGGAGAGAGGCGAGGACAGAGACACGGAGATCACGAAAAGACAACTGAATAAAACAGACAAACACGCTGCGGCTGAACTTTGGCTCTTTCGTATAAGCACAGGGGGGAAATCCTCTGATACCAAGAGACGTGAAAATGACAGAAAAACACGTTTGCATTGGATGGTTCACAGTCCGTCAGTGGAATGCTGGAGCGTCGCGTTAGCAGTAAACCGTTTTGTAAACATTTTTAAGAGCCGTTCAGCCATTTTGGTGCAACTTCGTCCATAACTCGATGCCTCTGTCCTCTTGGAAAATGAGCACGTTCTCCGTCATCCAAAATGCAATGCTTTGCGAAGAAAACGCATGTTTTTTATGTTTGTTTTGTTGTCGCACAGTTAGTGGTTTAATAGATGCCGCGTAGGGAGTTAGTAGTTGCTTCTCTACGCACAACTAAAGGCGTCGAATTGGAAAAACGAGTACAGTTA
>CAIGQW010052695.1:2563942-2575594 GCA_903798125.1 Danio choprae
TCCTCCTGTCGGTCTGGTGCGGAGCGCGCCGTGGCTTTGATCATGGTGGACGTCTGATTATCTGTCAGTTTCTTGATGCACCGCTGCCCTGCTACAATATTGCAAACCTACGAGGATGCACATAAACACATAAGACCCAAGCCTGGAAGCTTTCATAATTATGATATAAGTCATCTCATATCCTGATAACGATATATATATCACGATGCATTATAGTGTTGTCACAATACCAGAATTTTGACTTCGATACGACACCTAGATTAAATATCATGCAAATATCTATTTCCTTCACTAATTTGGCAACCATTAAACACTGCCTGGGAAAGGTTTGAACTTCGGTTTAGTTAAAAAAGTTAGTGTTCCTTTTGGGACGACACTAAACTCTACACTACTTGGTTGAGTGTATAAGTGCATAGTGGGTCATTTGGGTGTGCAACTATTGCACTTTCAAGATTGCAACTTTCTCATGATGTTTCTTCAAGGACAGCACATACACTGAACATGTACACACAGACATCACATATATACACTATATAACTGCAGGTTCACCATGTTTATATATAATAACTTTAACTGCTCAAAGCTATTAGTTACTAGTTAATTAGCTAAAGTTACTAAGTTGGCAACCATTAAACACTGCCTTTGAACTTCGGTTTAGTTAAAAAAAGTTAGTGTTCCTTTTGGGACGACACTAAACTCTACACTACTTGGTTGAGTGTATAAGTGCATACGTGTATAAGTGCATAGTGGGTCATTTGGGAGTGCAACTATTGCACTTTCAAGTACGCAACTTTCTCATGATGTTTCTTCAAGGACAGCACATACACTTCACTGAACATGTACACATAGACATCACATATATACACTATATAACTGCAGGTTCACCATGTTTATATACAATAACTTTAACTGCTCAAAGCTATTAGTTACTAGTTAATTAGCTAAAGTTAGTTAGCTAATTAACTAGCCAATTTTCATTTTATCTAGCTAATTTTAATTAGCTAAAGTTAGTTATTAACTAATAGTTAAGTTATTTAACTACAAGTTATTTAACTAAAAGTTAGTTATTAACTAATAACCTTAACATTTCTGAATTTGATTGTAATGCAATGATGTGCGACTTTTGTAAAGCTGCTTTAAAACAATAATTATTGTGAAAAGCGCTATACAAATAAACTTGAATTGAATCTCTGTCTGCATACCCGTAATGGTGTTTACATTATCCTCATATAAATTATGAAAAACGTATTACCATAAACAATGCATTTCGCGACACCACTAAATAAACAGAGCATAATATACAATATAGTAATGACGCATGTTGCACAGCCCTAATAAGATCAGAGAACAAGTGTGTGTGTGTGTGGGTGTGCATATGTGTGTGTGTGTTTGACTCACCTCCAGAGGCAGGTATGTGTGTTTCTGCTCCTGTCCCACCTGTAGACAGGGCAGGTGAGGGTACTTGAGCTGCAGGTTGTACTTCTCTCTAAAATACTGAGCTACTGTCCGTTCTACAGTTTGGCCGTTCTCCAACTGCAAAGGGAACCTGGAAAAACATCAAGACACTTGATATAACAACAAACCAACACTAGAGGGCAACATAGCACAGCGCTTGATTCTGTATTCCTATTTACCCTCCACCAGATAACAGATGGCTAACAGATGACTATGGCTCAGTTATACCATAGACATAGTTAGACCATAGACTATTCTGTCAGATGATTCCCATCCTATGCATCATGAGTTTTACCTTCTCCCTTCTGGTATTGGATACAGAACTCCTATTAGCAAAGCAAAAATAGTTTCAAACATTCGTCCCTCCGCTGTAAAGCTGAAATTGAGGGTAGATTTGTATTGTTTAATGCGTTTTATGTATTATGTGTGATATGCTTGTAAGCTGCAACCAAATTAACCTTTTTCACACTCCCCATCATGCTTTGCCTGAATTATTAAGAGTACCTTGCATTAAAAACTCTACACAATGAGGGAAGTGTTTAATAAAAGTGAATGGAATAAACACTGGCATTATTTTTTTCATAATTCATGAATTGAATATTAAAAGAAAACTTGTTAAATGTAATTAATTACTTTAAGAAGACTACATTTAGTTCACGAGATGGCTCAATCTTTGCAGCTAGCCGGTAACATTAACACAACAGTGATTAAAATGTTTAAAAATTACTCATTTCTAAGAGTTTAAACACTTGATTAAACACCGACTGCAGAGACTAAACATGTTTTAAAAGGTAACAATAATTAGGCTTTCAACTATGGCTGCTCGATTATGGGGGAAAATCATAAATCACGATTATTTTTGTCATAATTGTAGTCACGATTATTTAAGTTTAAAACTTTATTAACCCCCTTGGGGCAATTCATTCCTACATGGTGGTGCTTCACATATAACAAGGATGACACACTTAACACAATAAACACCAACACTTAAGATCAAGTACACAAACAAAAACTGAATAAAAAAAAGAAAAGAAAAAGAGAAGAAGAAAAAAATTAAATAATAATAATTGATAAAGAGCCGCACGGTGGCGCAGTGGGTAGCACGATCGCCTCACAGCAAGAAGGTCGCTGGTTCGAGCCTCGGCTGGGTCAGTTGGCATTTCTGTGTGGAGTTTGCATGTTCTCCAGTGTTGGCGTGGGTTTCCTCCGGCTGCTCTGGTTTCCCCCACAAGTCCAAAGACATGCGGTATAGGTGAATTGGGTAAGCTAAATTGTCCGTAGTGTATGTGTGTGAATGAGTATGTGTGGATGTTTCCCAGTGATGGGTTGCAGCTGGAAGGACATCCGCCACGTAAAACATATGCTGGATAAGTTGGCGGTTCATTCCGCTGTGGTGACCCCAGAATAATAAAGGGACTAAGATGAAAAGAAAATGAATGAATGAATAATTGATAAAAAAGATGATGATAATAATAATAATAATAATAATAATCCATTGATTAACTACATTTATTATATAACCGAATTGCTTCAGGCACAAACGTAAATGTATAACAATTTGTGGAACATCTTCTTGTCCTTAGACGTCGCCCAAGAGGTCATCCGCTCAAAATATTTGTTTAAGGGGTGTGTGCTATCTCCTATTATTTTATGTGCCATCCTCAACACCTGCTGTTTGTAATAGGATGCAATACTTTGCAGGGGATCTCACGAAATGTTTAAGCACAAATAAACAATGCCTTGAAGACGATTCTTGTCTTTTATAGACAGTGAGGAAAACCAGCAAATAAAGGTAAAGGACAAAATACTTTCAATAAATGAATTATAAAAGGTCTTAAGAATAATATACACACCGTTCTTTCCTCTCTGTGAATAAGGATGCTTACACCTTAAAGAATCAATAAGTTTCACAGTTATTAATACTAAAAAAACTAACTAACAAAAAGTTCTCACAATTATGGTAGGTGAAAAAAATACAACAGAATAAGAATATACAAATGAAACAAACTCTGCTTTAAGCATCTTCACTGTAAGAAGAAAAACTTCATTTGTTTCTTATTAAAGATACACTTAAGTCGTTCAGTCAAGATCAGTGAGTGATTTTGTCCTCGTCTTTTGTTGTTCACATGCTTTTTCACTCTCAATTTTTTACGTCACCTCACGGTGGCGCAGTGGGTAGCACGATCGCCTCACAGCAAGAAGGTCGCTGGTTGGCATTTCTGTGTGGAGTTTACATGTTCTCCCCGTGTTCGCGTGGGTTTCCTTCGGGTGCTCCGGTTTCCCCCACAATTCCAAAGACATGCGGTACAGGTGAATTGGGTAAGACAAATTGTCCGTAGTGTATGTGTGTGAATGAGTGTGTGCATGTTTCCCAGTGATGGGTTGCAGCTGGAAGGGCATCCGCTGTGTAAAAACATATGCTGGATAAGTTGGCGGTTCATTCCGCTGTGGCGACCCCAGATTAATAAAGGGACTAAGCCGAAAATTCTTTACGTCCGTTTATTACATCATAAACGAGGGTTAATGCGAATAACTGCTTAACGCGTTTGGACACACATGTATTGGACCATTAAAGCGCTCACCTTAAGATGGCTTTAGATGCGTGTGCTCTATGGATGCAATGATTATAGATTTTGGTTGTACGATTATAGTCTGAGGAATAATCATAGCTTCACGGTTATCACGATTATTAAGCATTGAGTCATTTCAAAACGCTACTAGTTTAGAAAAATCACATGAAAACTCCTTATATTTTAAAGTGTTATTTATTGCTGCTCAGTAACCAAATAATATAGCACATAATAATAATAATAATAAAAAACAATAGTCCAATAGTTCTCTAAGACTAGTCCAGTTCATTAGACTATCTTTGGCATTTAAATATAAGCAATAATTTTACACTCAAAATAAACGACAGACCAATAAACGGATAAATACATTTGTATTTGTCTAATGTAAATCTAAGCTACATGTTAGCTAAGTATTTCCCTTTTGAAACCATTCTTTCACCTAGGTGCGCCTGGAAAGCGTGAGCACATAGCGTTCGCGTCGCTCCCAATATGCGCACACAAGCCGCGCGCCTCCATTATAAATAATGAACGATATGTGAATGGCCCTTAGTTGATAGCCTCAGCCATTGTTAATTCTGTGTGTGTGCGCATTAGCCTCGGTGTACAAGCTCAGAACTTTAAACTAGTGCACAGTTGGCATAACTTTGTTTAGTTGCTGCAGAAATGTGGTGTTGAGAAGCCTTTACGATTAATTAACCGTGACGAATTAAAGCCCGGTTAACAGTGAAATCGGTTAATCGTTGGATCCCTAATGTGCTCTGCTCATCTGAGGCTAGGCTTGTGCCCACAACAGCAGGCATTCTCAGTTCTCTTTTGCGCTTTTAAGATAATGAATGAATCGAATACGCGTCAACAAATGAAGTGCGTGCAAAAGTCACGTTACAGTACATGCTTTTACTCATTTTCATGTGAAACTGAAGTTCGCAGAGGAACGAATGCATACTGCTGGAAAGGGGGAGGAATATAAACTGAATTTTAATGTATTGCTCAGCCCTTCACTCAACCTAATTTATTATATAAACTTATAAATGACGAGGGTGATTACACACATTTCTGACATTTGACTTGTTGGTAAAAAACATTTGATGCTCCATGTTCATAATAAACTCATAATAAAGCACTGTGGCTTTGGTCTCTGTAATCAATAAGTTCATAATATTCATAACTCGCATCACTTCCTGTGCCGGTTTGACTCACGTTTGGTGGCTGGCAGGCCGGCGGGTCACATTGCAGACGCGGTACTTCCTCCGCATTGTCCCGCAGTGGGTCACCTCCACCTTCAGACCTGCACATAAACCAGCCCATGAGAATAAGGCAAACACACACATTTCACTTCTCTATTTGTGTGCACAATTTGCTTTTTTTAAATGTACACAAAGACACAAATTTAGCAGTTCCAACAGTTGCTTAGATCTGATTCGGTTACAAGACTCTTGCGATATTACATTAGTTATATGACAATAACCAAACAGGCACCAAATAAATCAGCAGTTCAACAGATACTATGGATAAAGATAATATATAATAATTAATAATAATAATATATTACACAAGTAAGGCTTTTGTCCCCCATTCCATTCCTAAAACCTGTTTTAACACATTTTTAATCTGTTTTAATCTGTTTTATTCTTTGTTGCTTTTATTTCTTACACTTGTTGTATTTTTGTTTGCTATTCTTGTTTATGTAAAGCACTTTGAATTACAATTGTGTATGAAATGTGCTATTTAAGGGCAGCACGGTGGCTCAGTGGTTAGCACTGTCACCTCACACCAAGAAGGTCACTGGTTCAAGTCCCGGCTGGAGACATGCCCCAGTTGGCATGTCTGTGTGGAGTTTGTATGTTCTCCCTGTGATGGCGTGGGTTTCCTCCGGGTGCTCCGGTTTCCCCCACAGTCAAAACACATGCGCTACAGGTAAATTGTATTAACTAAATTGGCTGTAGTGTATGAGTGTGTGTGTGTGTGTGTGTGTGTGAGAGAATGAGTGTGTATGGGTGTTTCCCAGTACTGGGTTGCAGCTTGAAGGACATCCACTGCGTTAAAAATATGCCGGAATAGTTCATTCGGTTGTGGCGACCTCTGAAAGAGACTAAGCCGAAGGGAAATGAATGAATGAAGGTGCCATTTAAATAAACTTGCCTCGTCTTTCCTTAAAGTAACAGATTTAGCTATATTTTTTAAAAAGTGACTTAAAAATTCTATATACGCCTAGGCTGATAGGTCATGCCTAATCTGCTCCTACATCAGCAACTATATGGCATAGGTGATTGGTTTAATTTGAATTAAATGCCTCAGTGTTGTTTTACGCTAGGAATGTGCACCACAATTTCGAAGACCCTCCTCCACCCAAGCTCCACCTGTGTTTAGAACTGCTATAGGGGTTACATGTATATATATATATATATAACGTTTGCAGCAGCAGTGTTATATTCTCATACTGCATATCTGTGAATATTCTGGAAGTAGAAAGTCTCGGTACTTGCTCTGCCATCATAATCAATGGCGCTGCAGCAGCATAGTAGTAGATCTATTCCAGCAAGACCAAACACATCAAAATTGCCATATACAGTTGAAGTCAAAATGATTCGCCCTCCTGTGAACTTTTTTCTTTTTCAAATATTTCCCAAATGACGTTTAACAGATTCCGGGATTTTTCACAGTATTTCCTATAATATTTAAGGTCAATATTATTATTATTATTATTATTAAGCAATACTTGTTTTTCGATTGTCTACAGAACAAATCACTGTTATACAATGACTTGCCTAATTACCCTAACTTGCCTAATTAACCTAGTCAAACCTTTAAATGTCACTTTAAGCTGAATACTAGTAACTTAAAAAAAAAAATCTAGTCAAATATTCTGTACTCATCTGTAGTCATCATGGCAAAGATAAAAGAAGTCAGTTATTAGAAATAAGTTATTAAAACTATTCGTATTTTTAATTTAAAAAAAAATTGTATTTCTGTTAAACAGAAATTGGGGGGGGAAAATATAAGGGGGGATAATCATTCAGGAGGACTTCAACTGTATATATTTATTACCATACTAAATCTCACAGAGTTGTCATGACTGAAAGATTGCAATATATTACTTACCAGTAACACTGGACAAACACACATGAACATATACACACACACACACACGCACACACCTTTGATTTCTTTGGTGAATTTGACTCTGTGGGAGTCTGTAAGGGGTCGAGGCTGCTCGTCGATGTTGTGGATGTCCAGGACCTCACACATGAACTGAATGACTGGCTGTGCTTTGTAGAAAGCCGTGGCTGACACTGAAACACAGGAGAGATGAAAACTGATGAGAAACGCTTCAGTGCAGACTATCATTTAAAAAAGGGCTCATGATCAATCAAAACTTTCATTATAAAAAGAAAATCTCAGATCTGCTAACATTTAATATATCTACTGCAGTGGAAAGAGGACAGTTTATTAGTGGTTTAGTGCAGTTGCTGTTTGCATATGCAAAAATTATGATTTTTTTCACAAAAGTTAATAAATGTGTTGTTTATTATTGTTAATAATAGGTTTTGACTGTGTATTTGTGTCTAAAAAAAAAAAAGTATAATGTATTTTTGTGCATGTTTACAAGCATAAAGTATGTCCATGTGTTTTTTTTTTTTATATTTATTTATTCATGCATGCATGCATATTTGTTTGTTTTACGTCTGTAAAATCATTATCTAATAAACTTATGAGGTTTAAATTTGGGGTTGGAAAACAATGTTAAGTCCAAAAGGCAATTAATTAATAAATGCAAAACAAAACAATTAGAAAAATGATATTAAAATAAATTGTGAGCTCTGCATATTTCAGAGTAGAAATCTCTTTTGCAGAAGTCTCGAGTTAATTTTCTATTAATTAAGTAATACATTATACTAAATATAAAAACTTATCATTGCTACTAAAACAATTATATGAATGCTGTCATTTTTCACTGTACAATTATGCAAGAAAAATCCCTTAAAACAAAGAGTTTCTATTTGAAATGCTTAAAATAAAAATACACTATTCAATTCAGCGCACATCTTGCATTCAAATAAATATAGAGAGCGATGAACAAGTGAAATTATTTTATAAATGTATTAACCTCCTACCAATCTTAATGTGCTTATAAATATTGTGTATTGCATTGGATGGTCAGCTGTAGGTTGTTGTCTTTGAAAACCTCAATTTCTAATTGCATTTCACAAACTTTTAGTAAACAGAAACATCAAGCCCAATCCTGAATTCGCTCTTTATACCTCCTGTGATAAAACATCTCCACAAATGTTGACGTGAACTCAAAGCTGATGCTTTCGCGCTCTTTCCAAGGCCATTCACTGCTTTATAAGCGTGACAATGAGGCAGTGAAAGGAGAGACAATTTCAGACGGTTGGACTTTTCCCTGCCCCTCAGACAGAGGGGGAGGAGCAGAGATGCAGCCAATTGACTTATGGGAGTCTGAGAGAGCGGGAAAACACGCAGACATAGAAACAGAGAACTGCTGAACTCAGTGAAAGAAAGAAAGAGGGGCTCGTTTAACACCCCCTTCAATCAGACATCCCCCACCACCATCATTCAGACCTTCAGTGGGACCCGCTCTTAAACTTCTACTAAAAAAAAAAAAAAAACACTTGCTAAGGAAACTCAAAGGATGCGCACCATCAATGTTGAGCATCATTTTCCACATGGCGGGCCGAACAGACTGATGGAAACCGAACCACACCTCTCTGCCTCCACCTAGAGGATGATCATAACCCTCCGGGGCGGAAAAGAATGAGCGGCCCACGGGTGTGTACCTGTGAGAGACAAAGCAGAGACATCATCAGACTTAAAAATGTAGATGATATTAAGGATTCAGTGATTTCATGTCTCAATCCACTCGGTTGATAGGACTAAATGAGAAAACTCTCAGAAAAGTCAGCAAGGAATCAAAACTGACATTTATTTTGTTCATATTTTCCTAATGCATTCATTCTTATGCGTGCATTTATGTATTTTACATACTTTAGATTATGGATATTTTGACTCTGGGATCTTTAATTTCCTGTGATAAAGTAAATCGACAACAAACATGCACTACAGTTCACAGTAAGTATTTTATGCTCACAGAAACACAATAAAATCAGTAACATTTGACATACGTTTACATTTATTCATTAAGCAGACACTTTTATCCAAACCAACTTAAATGTGAGGATGAAAGAAGCTGAGAAGAGTGACAGAATATAAATATCTAAAAGAAAAAAATCTCCCCCTCCAAGCACATGGAAATGAGAGAGTGTCCTACAGGTGACAATCTGAAATATCGTTACAATTTTACATAGCAGTTTTGCACTGTCATAAATTTAAAAATGTAATTACATCCTGTTACCAATTCCTAATTCAAAGCTGAATTTCCAGCATCATTGCTCCAGCCTGTTACACGAACCTTCACAAATCAATCTAATATTCAATGTAATTCATGTTTATTAGTATAGAACTCCTCTATAATAGTTTTTGTAAAGCATCTTTACAAAAGGAGCACATTATTGCATTACAATCAAAGTCAGAAAAGGTTCAGATGTGATTACGAAGTATTCATAGTTAATCTGCAGCATAATGTACTTTCTCAAAAAGAGAAAGATCTATTCTCTCTCACTCCTCATTATTAATAATAGGGTTTGACCGTGCCTTTGCGTCTAAAAATAGTAGAATGTATTTTTGAGCATGTGTACAAATATAAAGTATGCCCACATGGTTCTGTAAAATTATTTACTAATATATATATATATATATATTCATTTACGCATGCATATATATTTCATTAAAATAATTATCTAATAAACTTATGAGGTTTTAAATTTGGAGTTGGAAAACAATAACGTTAGTTCAAAAAGCAATTAATAAATAAATCTAAAACAAAATAACTTGAAAAATGATCTTAAAATTAATTGTGAGATCTGAACGTTTCAGAGTAGAAATCTCTTTGGAGTTAATTTTGTATTCATTTAAAATAGATATTAAAAATAATAACTTATTCATGCTACTAAAAATTATACATATCAGAAAAAATTAAGTGAACGTTGTAATTTTTCCACTGTATAATTATTTTTAAAAAATCATAATACAAAAGATGCTTGTTTAAAATAAAAACAAATGCATTATTCAATTCAGCGTACAGCTTGCATTTAAATAAAGAGAGCCATTAACAAGTGAAATTATTTTTAGAAATGATTTAACCTCCTAACATTCTTAATGTGCTCATAAATATTGTATATTGCATTGGATGATCAGCTGTAGGTTGTCATCTTAAAAAAAAACAATTTCTAATTGCATTTCACAAACTGTTAGCAAAATCAAGCCCAATCTTAAAGTCACTCTTTATTACCACCGTGAGAAAACAAATCCACAAATGAACTCAAAGTCAATGCTTTGGCTAGAATTGTTGCACATGCACTCACTTCATGGAGGGCAGATGGCGAAGCACCACATCCACAGCGTGCACTGGGTTGGTGCTGATTGGCTTGTCTAGTTCCAGCGGCTCTGGCATACTGCGCCCAGTTAGCACCTCGTGCAACAGGTGCCAGCTCACCAGAGACACAAACTTAATTGAGACTTTAAAAGGCCGGTCTTTGCCCCCTTCACCTGGCAGCGTGACATCCAGATCCACCTGCGGATACATGACAATAATTTAAAAATACAGAAAGAAATAAACAATGATTATGTATTTTTATTTAATGCCATGTCAGCAACAAAGACTATTTACATGGCAAGAACATTTCATTAATAAATATACAATTAAACAACAAGCAAATGAACACAGAAATTAGATACGATTTTTAATGGTTAATGCAAGAGAAAAATTCTACGATTTTTCTTGGTGACACTTTCTTGTTGAATATTTTCTTAAGCGAGTTCATGTCATTAAAAAAAGCCATAAATAAATAAATGTGGAATATTCTTATTACATCCAATGAAACTGTAAGTTACAATGTTATAAACCTAAGAAATATAACATATATACAAGCAATTACTTTGTAAGACTGTAACAGGATGTGGAGGGGAAAATAATTGCAACTTTCTGATAAAATTCGTAATAAAATAAATAAATAATTATAGTTTAATCAGCTTCACATCTTATTTCTCAGTTATTTGAAGGGAAAAAAAAACTAAATAAGAAAACATGATTTACAAAATTGACTAAAACTGGACTTTCTATGTATATAAACAGACATATAATAACAACAACAACAAAACATCAATAAATTAATCAAATAAATTAAACTTAATGTAATAATAAGAATAATTAAATTATTATTATTATTATTATTATTATTATAAATACTAAGTTTCACCTTTAAAACCTTTATTTTGATGGAAAAACCACAGACAGCTCTTAGCACGCTTCTTTTGCTTTTAGAGTGTGTATCATTACAAGTTTGTAAAGAAGGTTGGCACATGTTGATCCCCAAACATATGTCATCCAAACTCAGAGCAGATGCAGACAGATAATCACCAAGCACTGAGCAATAATACTTTATTTATTTCATTTATTTATATTTATACTCATTCATATTTTTATATATATATATTTATTTATTTATTTATTTATATATATATATATATATATATATATTTATTTATTTAT